>JAANSM010003896.1:0-12134 GCA_036850725.1 Orchesella villosa | reverse complement strand
CATTGTACCTATTTGCATCAACACTAAACCAAAGTTTCTCAGCATATTTACTTGATATGTCTGTCCAAGTGTGATTGTCTAATACAATTTCACCTCTTGGAACGCCATCATCCACATGTTTACAAACACACACGACCTTACTATTCAAATTCTGCAGGTTTTTGATTAACTTGGGGGTGACGGTATCGCATTTCAAAACTACTAACTCATCCAGCTTTCTCATTGACGCTTCTTCTAGCTCATGTTCCTCAATTATTTCCACGGGTTTTCCAACAGTGTCCAATATTCTTCTAATACTTAACTCGTCGTCTTCTGTCAATGCTGCTACGAAAGTTGAGTTTTTTAAATCGAGTAGGTGGTTGACGCCTGGATGTGGAGTTACGAAAAGATTATCTTGTAGTTTTTGCAGTGCTGAACGTAAGCACTCTCTTAGTTCTTCAAGAGCAAGGTTAGCTTGATTTCTTTTCAAAATGATGTAGACGCGTTCAAAAGTGTTTGATTTCTCTTGCACCATTTCGTAAAATAGCTTGCTTTTGATTGAATCGTCTGCGGTCTCCAGTTCCATCTATAAATAAGAAAATTATGTACACATAATCGCACAATAAGGATTTACAAATACTTTCTCAAGAATGTTTTAATGAATTTAAAAAATGGCAATTTTACCAAAAGCTCTTGTGTCAAAACTCCATGTTCTTTAGCTTCAGCCAACAATTGAGAGGTAATCTGAGTATGTTTGATGATAGTTGACATGCGGTCCTTAACCACATCCCATTTCCAGAAATTGTCTATGAATTCAAAGCCAACACGCCCATGTTTCTCAATCAAATACATCAGCACATCTATGGAAACTTCAGTATCCTGGTCCGTTTCAATTTCTAAAAATGCGTAGGTAAGTGCCTTGGACGCGACCGCTTCAGTGATGTCTAGACCATGCTTCTCCATTTCCTTAATGACGGCTAAACTAAGTCCTTCCCCAAGTACAAATGCATCCATGAATGGAGTATTGCGAAACTCATTCTCAGCATTCACGTTTGCCCCAACGTCCAATAGAAATAACTGCATTGATTCATCTTTTGATTCCACTACCGCAAAATGAAGTGGAGTGTTTCTACTCGTATCTTTTTCATTTACATTCATGTCATGAGTTTCTATAAAGTACTTTAAAGCATTAAAATTCTCAAACTCAGCCGAAAAGTGTAGCACATTTTGCCCCTTCCAATTGCGATGATTCGTTTCAGCTCCTCCGAGGTTTACTAATTGACTAATAAGTTCCAGTGACCGTTTACCACGGATTGCATAGAATGACACGGAGTCTCCTGCAATATCCACCGCATTCAAATCAGCATGGTTGTGAACAAAGAAGTCAAGCGTGTTGCTCAGCAGCTCCACAAGTTCCACAGCAATATGAAGCGGAGTAATGAGTTGATTGTTAGGTTTGTTAAAGTGCTGAAATCCGTGCTGATCCAGAGTACTCAAAACCCTGTGGTATGATTCACCTGTGAATTTATTTTTTGTGGTGATTTTATGGAGCAGAGTGTTTCCAAACTCGTCACATGAATCTAAATTAGCACCTTCTCGAATGAGACATTCTAATAAGTCTGTATGCAAAGATTCTTGCATGATTGGCGTGGTATGATTTGGAAGCTTTTCGTTAATCCATTTTTTGTTTCTTTTGCTGAGTAGCTTGATTATCTGCATTTTATCCTCGATAATAGCTGCGCTGTCAAATACACTACCCTTCACACAAAAGTGTAATAAGTAGAGGAGTTGGGAGGTTTTGTCTTTCAACTTTTTTACCAAGTATTCCACAAGGTTGTAATGACCCCGCTCAACTGCCAAATGCAGAGGTGTAATGATGAATGCTCCTGACTTATCAGTTTCTTCGATATGCTTGAACTTGGTTTGTGAAATGTCAATGTGTGAGCAAAATTTCTTCATCAATTCAACTCCGGAGTAACGTGCAGTAACGTATAACAAGTATTGTGTATTCAATTGTTTCGTTAAGGTCGGATTCAAGCTGGTGACAGAACGTGTCACAACATGCGGAATACTCTCATAGTTTTCGTATGCAGCAGCATAATAGTAAGGTAGCGCTTCATCATGATAATCAATAGTAGGCTCGTTTTGGGTTGGCTGTTTTGAAAATCCATTTGAAAAATAGCAAATCACTGGAAAATCGAATTTAAATGAGTTAATTGGGATCATCATATGCATTTGAAATGGATTGTTCAAAACAACATCTTCTTGTGTCAGTTTTAATATTGTTGATAGTAATAGGTCTCGATGTGGTGATTTGTTTTCATGGGCTAACCAGGCAATCAAAAACTCTGCAAACGTTCGGTGAACAAACCGGATATCGTTTGAATGAGTTGCTTCAAGAATTCATAGTCCACAAAGCCCACTCAGTTGAAGGGATGAGCTATTTAAGGTTTGAAATTGTGCAGCATATTCAGGAAACAATAACTCCAATGCAAAGTACATATGCGCATGTTTGATGATTTCGTACTGATTTTTGGTTTCTAGTGCTGAATACAAGCGGGTGGTCAGTAGTGGCTTTTGTTTTCGAATCTTCTCAAATCGCATGTCCATGTGTCTCTCATATATTCCAAACATGGAGTTGACTATGATAACTGAGTCAGCTCCTTCATGCTCCTGAAATTCCAATTTAGAACATCGAATAGCTTGTTCTTCGTAAGTTTCTGCAATCAACCTACATTGAAGTGGGATGCCAGCAATGTTTCGCTCAGATTTCGTCAGTTTTGAGCTCAATTGATGAACGCATTTGTTTGTAAATTGGGTTAAAGAATCGTTTGCAGTTGCTCCTTTCAGTTTCCAAAATTTGAGGAGGAACGTGACCTGGTTGGATTCGTCAAATGGCTGAATGGTGTATGCAAACACTTGTAAAGTGTTCTCTACGTCATCCCGGAAGTGAGGTCTTGTTGCAACGAATACTCGCGATGATGGCAAGGTTGCTGCTGCTTTCAGAATCTGCCGTGCTGTTGTCATTTGATTGGGAAGGACCTCATCTAACCCATCAAAAAGAAGGACACAAGTCTGCGTTTTTAAAGCATTCTCTACCAATTTCCTCCCAAATTCGAATACTGATGACTGCTCAGCAATTAGTTTCACAATGTTCTCCACATTGATTTTCTGTGTTTGCATGCTTAACGCATCTAGAAATTCTTTTAAAACGATGAATCGTACAAGCAAGTGTGGGCATTCGGCCATGATTTGATGTGCAATGTTTGCAAGGAGGCACGTCTTCCCCATTCCTGGAGAGTCTGCTATAACCACCGCTTTTTCAATGCTAGAGACCAGTTCATCCTCAAAAAACGAATCTTGAGGGTCGTCAACGTATTTTTGAAGCTTCTCGACTGACCCATGCGACATGACAAGCTTCAATTTCCCGTTCATGTGTCTTATCCAGTGAACTGGAGTGCTTGCTAGCTTGCATATCTTGTCAAAATCTGGTTTATGGCGCAGCAAAATGAACCGCACCGTAAGTTTAAGGAGTTGATTTCCTGACACGTCTGTAGATTCGTTTTCTGGAACAAGTAATGATAGTTGGTACTTCTCCATTCCTTCAACTACAAACACGTCGTTGCAGGGTTCGCAGAGTACATCTGGTTTTAAAACGTATCTGCTCGTAACGGTGCGATTAATGTAATAATCCAACTTTTCAGGGACAAGGTCATTCACAATACATGGAGTTGTTCCTGCAGCCAATTCTCTGAGTATGGTTTTATCCACCGGAATTTTTATTTGATGCGTTAGCTCTCCAAGTTTGACTTGGTTTCTTTGAAATTTTACGATTTTCATGTTCATCCATGATGTAAAGTGCTCTGGTAAGTTTTCGTCAAGTTTCAATTCTTTCAATTTTGCTGTTACATACGCATCATCAAAAACTTTATAGTGTATCCGCAAAGTATCTGTACATTAAAAACAAAACACGTCATGTAGATAAGATGTAAGATGTAACAGACGATTCTTATAAAGTAAATTAAAACCGTGACGCTAATACTAGTAGGAAGAAAATATTTGACACCTGCACAATCGATGAGTTCATTTGTGTCCAAAACGTTTATCAGAGTGTTTAATTTTGCGTTAGCAGCAGACTTTGCTCGCCATGTCTCCAGTATTTCGAATAGCGCATCAGGATGCGTGGCCATACCAGTTGCTAGTTGGGTCTTTAAGACAATTAGTTTGTCAGCAGGAATTTCCAGGCTTCTTGCAATTTCAATTAGCTTCTGCCAAAGTTTACCTGCACTCGTACAGCTACTCAGGACATCTCGAACACTAACAAATGTGCATGCTGTGTATTGTGAAATTAAATTATTAATAATTTATTGAATAGGTGATAGGAATCAACTTGTGTTTGCAAACAATATTTTAAAATGCGGTACAATAAATAGTCCAAATATTTTATTACGTTCATTTCCAATAACAAGATCTTCATCTTTGTTCCCAGTTCGAAATGATAATTGATCACGGCTTGGTACAATACTCCCATGCTCAGACATTCTTTCCATTTTTCTATCAACTCGACCTAATTTTTTTCCAGAAAAATGTTGCGTTACCTTACATAAACGAGGTGATAAATGTAACCGTTGTATTTGTATACCTTACTCACCTGATGATAATGAGATGGTTCGAAAGTTCTAACTGTATTTTCAGTTAACTTCAATTGCAGCTTGCTGCAATCAATAGGTTTAATAAAATAAAAAACAGTGTATGTTAGTGTTAAAGTTTGAAATTTGAATGCTGGCAGAGGACAGAGTAAACCGGACAATAAAAACAGTCGGGTACGGGCATGGAAAATCTTTAGATCCCCAATTTTAATATTTTTAATTTTAATTATCAAAATATTTAAAATCCTGGATTTTGAAAAGAGAAAACCCAAATTTTGTTTTTGTTCAGAACCAGAATTTGCTCCAATAATATAAACTAGAATTGCTCCAAAAACTCAAAGATCGCCTGATTTACCTTCCAAAATGCCAAAATTAACATGAGTTATCTCAAAAACTCAAAAATTTGAACTTTCAGAAAGAAGTTTAGTTTGAAATCTTTCTGACAAAAATCCACAAGCACTACCTGGGCGTCTGTTAAGATTTTCCATGCACGATCGGATCAGCGATCAGGTGTATCGCGTAATACTCATATTGATAATTCATGATAAGCTTAACGAGGTTATATCATTTCATACGTGCAAGTTGCACGTATGAAATGCAACCACAATCCAATCCGTACTATTGCTTATCATCTTATACAATACACTGAGCACCTATCTAGAATACAGAATATGGGTTAGGCATCGTCAGTTGCAGTTGCCATAATTAATGTATACAGACAGTGTAAAGCTGGATTGATTTATATTTCGTTGATATAAAAATATGTTGCTGTTTCAGGTCCCAATCTTACTACCACCCGCAATGTCCAACGCCTTGCGATATCTTGAGTTTTAAATCATGTATTGAATTCTTTACTTTATATATATGGAATTTATGTGAGCATCAGGAATTTGGATATTGCCATTGTAGATATATGTGAATGTAAGTATGTATTGTATGCACTGAACAATGTATTCGATAAACGGTAGAAAATAAATTAGAAGCGTTAGCATGTTCGAACTGTTCTACACTATATTTTACAATTACGCTTAGGGGCGAAGTGAAAATCACTAAACTGAACTAGACTGCATAACATAATGACTCGGTACCAAGGAAGAGGGAAGTGGAAAGAAGTAGTTGGAAGAGTATAACATGTGTGAAATCCCATATTCTTGAGAATATTATGATGAAATAAATAAACTATAAAATCAATTTGTCAGCTTTCCTAGCAATAACTTCATTTCAAGTCATTATTTTTATTATATTTCATATTTTCTTCAAACTGGAACATCCGTAGAATAGTAGAATTGGTAGAACACTATATACTATAATATAATCGTGTCCTTTCCTCAGTCAGGGAGGTAAAACACTGTACATCCTTTACTTCTGTCTTCGTAGACGCTGTCATTTCCTATCACTTTTTTCCGTTTACATGCATCATGCATGCTTGGTCGTTATTTAAAGTTAATTTAAAAGAATGTCGTCTCGTCTCCTCTTATTTGTTTAGCAAGGTGTGAGTCGAGAGCAACGTTACTATTTGCTTTACGATTTGCAAATAAGTTCTCACAGAACTTCTGTGCTATTACTTTGAATTTTAACTGCTGCTAATCAGCTTATCCATCAATAAAGATGATCAGTAAAGCTTGCTATCGGCACTGTCAACAGTCGTCAATTTTTGTTACAGTTTTGTTGCCACCTTTTACTTCATAAAACTGGTAAACCCCCTAATTTCTTTACCGAGCAATGTTCCATATGCCATACTCTGCTCTGGTTTAGCTTATTTTATGTGTCAATAAAAAATAAGTATTAAATATTTAAACTCCATCAACCTCAGGTTCACAAAACTGGAATAATGATAATGATAAGCTAAATGAAGATTGAAAGTTAACGCATTTTAACTGTCCCACTTCAAGTTGATTTCAAGTTCCGCTTCCAGTATAAAAACGCATTACAGAACCAGCAAATTACACCAGTCACAGCTTTGAAACGTTCACATCCTGAGGTTATTAAAGAATCTGAGCAAGACAAGTTTTTGTACGTGTTTCGCCAATAACAGTTAGTTGACATTTCAAAGTTTCACCCTTTACTTTTGTAATTTTTATCCAGTACCAGTGCCATGTATTTACTAATTCAAAGATTACCAATATTCCAAACTGACTGGGACTGGTACGGATCTGTGAGAAATCATTTTTACCCGTTTTGCTTTTAATTTGAATAGAATCATGGACGCTGAGAAGCAAGTTTCACAAGATGCGGGTACAAAGCCCGAACCTAAAGAAACTGGAACTGGTCAACCTGCTGGCCCTGACTCTGGAGCCAAGAAGGATGACAATCAAAGCAATCCAAGTTAGAAGTCCTAATCTACAATGTGACTAACTAATGCGCGATTCTAATCGCTGCAGTAGTAAGTTATCTAAAACCCATGTTCAGTATTTGAACTTTGAACGTTCTTTTTTTGCTCCAATTGGTGAATCAATCCTAAAAAATTGTATCAAAATCTAATTCTCTCTCAATAAAACATTGGCTAATTGTACATTTGTCTCATTTCTGAATGATTTAATTTAGCGTACACCATTTTTTATTCGACTCATGATTGGGAATAAAATTGTGACCGAATGAACTTACTCATTCATTGTCAAGTCACTACTTTTTCAATTTTCGTAACTTCTAAGTTAGATCGACGAGAATCATAAATGATAAAAGCACACGCTAATTGTGCGATACGTTGATTGAAATGAATATTTGGTTGTGTTGTAATATTGATATGAATCAAAAAATCTACTAAATGTGGAAGTAGAATGGAAGGATTTAAAAATATAATATTACGTAGTATTATAATGGCTAATTTCTATATTCACATACACATATACGTATTCACGTAAAAAAAAGTCGAGTGACTGAAAATAATGCATTCTGTTACAAAATTTCATTCTTTGAAGCATGTTTGTCTGGAACATGAGTATAATTAGCAGAAGTCAGACCTGACTGAGTTAATCATGATCGAAAGTTCGAGCAGGAAATGGTTACAGAAAGGTTAAAGGTAAGGCACGGAAAGTCCAAACATATTTATTTCTAGAAGGCTCACGTCGCCCCAGTTTATACACTTCACTGCTTGCATCACACTTTTGCTACAAAGCAAAGCAGTATCATAAAGTCATACATCTCAGACTATCAGAGTATGCCAGAATTCTACCCGCATGAAAGTCAAGGTCATCATACTCATCATTGTCATAAATGCATTCGATAAGTACTAAGAGCCTGTCTGTAGTCTGAATTTTGACAGATATTATGATATGCTTATGATTCATCATGATGAATTAAGAATCCTTTCTGTTTCTATAAAGTAATTAGAAAATTACTCTTTTCGTCTTCGTCATTTTCTTTAAGTCGATCATTTCAGCAAATGCATTTTCATTTGTTCAGTGCAGTGATTAGTCAGTCAGAGGTTTCTGAAATATGAGCCAAAGCAAAGCTCAAGCATGGAAGCTCAGACAGGAAGACTCATAAAAGTTCTTCATATTTCACTCACACGCTGTCTCAGTCAGTATCATAGTATCATTTTTAATCCTCGCCGTAGACCCAGACGTATCTTACGAGAAAGCAATAACAATATAAGATGAAGACATCAGATATCATGTCCTGATAAAGTCTTGATGACACTGTCTGTCTAGTCTCAATTATTTTCTCCAGTCGAACTCCTACGTTCAACTGTTCAACATCCACACTTTGAAAAGAGGCAACTGTCATAAGTTATCGTTGCTTAAAAATCATTTAGAAATAGTCAATTTCTTACAAGCTTTGATTTCGTATTTCTTTACAATGGCTCCTAAAAAGTTAGCACAATTATTTTACATTCTGATCTGCTTGTTTCCGATAGTAATTGGTTTGGGTTGCAGATGTTCAAATGGAATTTGTCAACGATGTTTTCGTGAGTTTTCCGTGTTTTTAGAGAAGTTAAAGTTTTTGTGAATTATTTTTTGGGTTGAAAATTTGTGAATATTACTCCATTTAATTGTGATTTTCTGTAATATTGTGTTGATTTCGATAGCATGCTCACCAATCGGCATCCCTACCAATGGACCCCGAACCAACGTGACTACTATAAACGCCAACACTACAGTTCAACCTGTAACACTTGCCCCGATTGCGATTCCGCAAATAGAGAACGAGAATTCATCATCCGTCTGGTTCAACAATATCAACGATTTCGCTAATGGCCACACGTAAGATAGTTTAAAAGTTTTTGTCTTCGTTAAAAATTTTTAAGGCAACTATCAACTGTTGACTATATAGAGTAGTTTCATTGAATGCAAACAAGCCATACTTTCATATAACATGATTATCATCTTGTACTTTATATCAAACGCAGGGCTTTACTCATGGCTATATGCATTTGTCAAATTTTGATCCTCATTATGCAATGTCGTAATCAGAAGCGAAAGCTTAACGAAAGGTACTCAATTTTAAACTCTGTGATTTCTCATTAACTATATCAACTATATATGGTCAAACTCCAAATGTGAAATGGACACAAAAATGTTTAATTGCATGAGTAATCGTTTGTTCTATAATAAAACTTATAGGAATGAAGAACAGCTTACAAACAAGTTTGCTGAGAAACCAGGAGGAGTCATTACTCCCATTTCACCAGAAGAGCTTCAGTTGATCTGACTCAACAAGCCGTTTTAAAATTAAATGTGTTGTTAATTTTTGTTTGGTACCATTTCAATTTTCCAATATTTTTCTAAGCCATCCTTCCTTCTACTATCTATTAATATTGGGAAGAACATACTTGCCAAATCAAAGAGTATTTTTAGCTGAAATAAATGGTTAATATACCACATGTAAATGATAACTGCATTATGCATTTCCTCTAATATCTTGCATTGCATTGGTTATATAATCGACAGGACTAAATCTGCACATAAGGAACATAAAGGAGGTATTATGTCATTATCTTATAGATATCTTAGCTTGTAGTACAGCATAATCCTCATAAGAGTCATAATGTGCAGCTTATATACATTATGTCATAAAATATCTGATAAATATACACTTTTAATGTCAATGTCAACTCATAATCTATGCATTTCAAATTCAAATACATGCTTGAGCACAATGCACAATCGCACAAAGTATTCAATGTGTACTGCGATTTTAACAAGATAAGACAATGTGATTTTGCAAAAAAATTGGCCATAGTCATAATTTTTAATACAAATAAAACTTGGATTATTCTCATAAATGTAACTTTGTAAGTAATAAAAATGCTCACAAGATAAGAAGACCAAATGCTGCCTTAGTCATTACTGATTAATAGTGTCCTGTTAACTAATTACCATGTCCGAAGTCAGATTCACAAGCTTTCCAGCAATTATGTTTTTTGAGGGTGGATGCACGAAATTTATGGAGTATTACTTTGTGACAATTTCTAGGCTCAAGGCTGAAATGTTAAACTGGAAACTCATCCAGTGTCAGTGAGTCAACAAATTGGACAAGTCAAGAAACTGAAGATTAATTATGTCTGGTGCGCCGGATACTGAAAAATGAAAAAACCTTACAATTAATAATTAATATATACTTCTTTAAACTCACTCATCATTATCATTTTAGAACTACAATAAAGTAACAATTGTCTTATTCTCATAACTTTCATGTTCAATTCACCCCAACTCCAAAGCCTTGCACTTCAAGTGACTTCAACATGCATTCCACTTTTCCATTCCAAAATAAAATCATCCAGGTATGAAGTTGACGTCGCCTTTTGTTATTTCGATTACCAACAAATTTTGTTTCGAAGACCATGAACGTGCATGAGTGTTTTTGCTTTTCCAAGTACAAGCACAATACAAAGAACATATTTTTAGGGTACAATACAAAGCAGAACAAAGCAAAGTTGATATATTATGCACTTGACAATTCCACGGTTCGAAGTGACGACTTCATCAATTCATATTTTCCAATTCGCGTTCTTATTAGTGAGTAGCGGAAATTAGTTGTAGTATTCTTATCACTCGTGTCGTGTCTATCATCAATCATCTATAATCATCTATCCATTATCCATTCCATCTTCAATCTTCGGCTATCGGTGTTTCGAAGAGTAGTTCTGTTGTCTGTAGGAGGTAGGTGCTGTTTGTCATTCATCATTGGAATTCCAAGTCCCGTCATCCATCATCCATTCGCTGGACCAGTCACCAGTGACGAATAAATAAATTCAGTTACTCCACGGCGTTACGCATTCTTGAAGGGATCCACCATGACTCAAGCCATCACTCTAGCCCTGCTGCTGGTCACTGTCGCCGTCATCCCGATGACCTCGGCGGTTTTGGGTAGGGGAAGTGAGTTGAAACTATCAGTAAGCCACACTTCGGGTCCTTGCTGCCTCAAAATGTTGCAGATGCTAGAGAAAACTGAGAATGCGTCACTCTTATCGTACAACAATCCAGGGGTAACAACGACACATAAAATATGAATCAATATATACTTTAATTTCCATTTACTATTGATTTAAGTCGCAATTGTAAACACGTTTTCTCGTTGTTAACATGTAACACGTCGGCAGTAATTTTCAATCTTCAGGTTGTCATTCATTATTTTACAACAATTTGCATGTTTTTACAGGCTGCTGACAAACTTCAGTTCATGTATGGCGTAACTGTGGATGGAATTGAAAACGGTAAAATGTGGAAAAAAACGATTGTCATATCGTGTGTCTGTATTTTCCAATTCAGACCTACGTTACGAGGATTCCCTAACATTCCCATTCCTTTCGCTCTTGACTCGAATTCAACTTACTTCAACGGTAGCTCACCAGTCACTCTGGTCTTCGGTGGGGCCTCTTTCAATGTCAGCTTTGAGAAAGGACTCAGGAAAATCTTCGTGGAGTTTTATGATTATGACAAAAGTATGCAGATCATCTATTGCTATTGAATTGCGTAACACGTAATGGTTTTTACTTACACTTTGTTGCGATTTTTTATTGTTTTATTTTCAGTCTCTGATGCGTATGAAACTATAACTAACACGGTTGTGAAAACTGGAAATGGGACTATCATTCTTGAGCGAACTTGTGAAGTACGAAATAACACGAGGATTGCAACTACAATTCTACATGAGATCTTCCTGGCTTCCCTGAGGAGAGACAATCAAATTGCTTTCTGTGTCAATGACTGCTCTGGACCATTATTCCGTGAGAGAATAACAAGGAGTAATACCATTACAGCACTAAGACCTCCAATTAATGCTGTACCGTTAGTTCGACAAGGAACCAAAACGATCAGTTATACTAATGTCACTGCGTCGTCCGTCCGGGGTGGAATCAAAACGATCAATTCTTCCAATGCCAACGTGCCGTCCGTCCGAGGAGGAATCAAAACGATCAATTCTTCTAATGCCATTGTGCCGTTGGTTCGAGGAGGAATCAAAATGATTAATTCTACTAATGTCACTGTGTCGTCCGTCCGAGGAGGAAACAGAGCGATCAATTCTACTAACGCCACTACGTTATCCGTTCCAAATGGAATCAAA
>JAANSM010003895.1:0-12134 GCA_036850725.1 Orchesella villosa | reverse complement strand
AAATGACTTACTTCTTCGGAATCTGGTCGATGAAAGTTTAAACAAGTATTTGTCCACCTTTAATTAGCTCAGCTACAGGCTATGGCTCGTAGTGGTACAGTCAAAAGGTGCAATATCAAAACTCAAGCCACAGAGTGACGCTTTTTTTATCAGTAAATCAACGAGTTCCACCCGGCTTGAATGCAATTAACCCTCCATGAATGACGAATAATTAAAATTGCAAAGGAGCATTATAGCAAGAATTTATCTACATATCACAAAGATATTGCAAGGTCTCAAAATATTCGATCAAAATCATTGTATGTTGTATTTCAACTTGTATCATTTCAGAATAGTGTAATCTCAAGTTATTGTTTTTATGCGTTTAGTTTTTTACGCTAAAGTACGAAACAAAAAAAACCTTCTTTATCATCATGCTTCGAGCCATGTTTCTGTAATAATTTCGTAACATTTTTGCCACGTTGTGGTAAAACCAGACTTATCCAACAGCTTACAAATAATGTGAGTGCAATGCGGTGACTGAGTTTGCAATGAGTGTAGCCCCAAAGTTGAAAAACCATGTCGACACCAATTCAAAAAAATGAAGGAATACTCACTGGGTCTCTCTGTTTGAATCTGTAATACATTTTTCTGAATATCACGCTTCCTTGGATTTTAACGTTTTGGGCACGAAATGAAGTGTTTCACGTCATAATCACGAGGAGGTATGAGGCAGGAGTCACTTTTGTATGTGAGCGTATAACTATTTCTTACGTTACAATACAAATACCAACTTGTCTTGAGCTTTGACGTTGAACTAACATAAATTTGTGAGTAAAAAAACGTCATCATGTTTAAAATATTATTCTAATGTCTTTTCCTTTTGTTCTTCTCAAAGATTGAAAGCAAAAGTCAATCGACAAAAAAACTGTTGGAAAAGTACTATCGGTAATAATAATGACTAATTACACAAGTCTCAATTTCTGATGAAGTCTGATTCAATATATTTCATCCGACGAAAATCAGAGACATGTCTAAGTTGCCTTACTGTTTACTACCATATTCTTTCACAATCTTAGCTAAAAGTAAGAGGCGGTAACAAGCTCATGAATTAAGTAGAAACGAAAATTTCGGCAGAAATAGAGAATGTCATTCCAATTTTCAATACGATTAAATCATCATCAAGTTGACTTTTACGCTAAATCAAATTAATGTACAGTAACTTGTTGACAACTCACGTTAAGTTATTGCATAAAACATCATTTTTATTATTATGTAACCAATACAAACGAATTTGAGCGGTGATGATATACCTTATTAAACACACTCATGAAATGAAGGTACTACACGTCAATCTACAACTTAAAAAACGATTGTCCAAGTTCATCCCCAAACTCAACATCTTTATGAAGTGACGTAGAGTCTGACTCTCTGTATACATCAATTTAGGATAAACTCTCTTATCTAGTCATAAGTGAACTTAATTTTCCCAACTATATGATTGCACACACAAAAAATGTCAAAAAAGGACAATAGGTCTTTTGATGCACAAATGCCATTTGCAAAAAACTGGAATATAAATACATGACATCATTAAGATAAGACTAGCTCTAGACTTCATTGTGAATCTTTTTTTTTGTAAGGCAAGAGCAAGGCCCCATAAGAACATGAGTTGTTAATGTTTCTCGTGACTTTATATTAGCTAACATGGAGGTAAAAATGTCTCGTGCTAAATTGAGACACATTATCCTATCATTTTTTTCATAATCGACTCCATCATCATAACAAATTCAATTATATGGCACACGAAAGATTCACAACGACATAAGCCATGTTGTACTAAGGTACTTTTCTTGGTATAAAGGGAAAAAGATTGAGATTGACTCATACATTCATTTAATATCAAATCAATCAATACACAATGAGAGCCTTTATGTAAAAACCCAAATTCTTATAAAGCGTTATGACTTTTCTTATTATTATTATAAAGGTTTTGTTACAAGGCTTTGTGTGTAGATATTGATTTTCTACCACTATATTACGTACCTTTTATACTAATGAAATTGGATCAAATATATCGAAATCACAACCAGGGTGAAATTTTGACACGCTACAGAAGGACTCATTGATAAAAGAAGTAAATGCGTAATTTCATTAAAACACTTCAAGGGCATCTGTGTCAAATACCGGAATCGAGATGCAAAGTGTTTTTTTTTCGACAGATTTTGTTTTTATCTTACGCTCTTTTAAGCTACATTTCTTGCACAAATAGTTGGGGTTTCATCGCTTTTGAAGGCAAACATTGCATTGTATACCTGTAATACTGGGTCATACTCCTATTATATTTTGTCTTGAAAAGACCTAATTTCTTTTGTTTCCCTTGGTATAGACACAATCAAATCATTGTACTGTTTACTTTTTCAGAATAATTGAAATTTTTTGAAGGAATTAGACGCAATTTTTTGTTTAAAAAAGGGTGTGTAATTAAGTACCTCAACTTTACGTACCTAAATGAAAACGACATTTATCATGAATGTTCACTGATCTCGTTTATTTCCTCAAATATTCCTAATTGCCAGTAGTCACTCACAGCCACTCTCAGTGATGTTGATGATAGTTGGATATGCTGTGCAATTGTGCATGTATTCAAGTGCGAAAAGTTTTTTTGTATTCGAATTGTTAGCCGAATTCAAACGAAATGATGCTTCACCAACCAACTAAACCAATTGTAATTTTTGTAATCCATTTCACCGCCTGCCTTACTGTGCTTCTTCACTTGAGAAAATAAGCTGACGATGATAATGGCGAGATGACGATGCGACGATGATCACGATCTGATTTGGAGCATTGTTTGTCGCAAAATCCGTATCAAAAAGAGACAAGATGAGCAAGAAGAAAAGTCCTTTTCAAAACAGCTCTTGAAGCACTAACTTCAAAATCAGCGTTACCATCTTACTATCCTTGTCAATAAGTTGAGTTGAAAAACTGCGTTTATTTATTTTCGTCACTTCTTCATTTCTACTCAATTTTCATCATTATCAATTCTAGTAAAAAATGTCTCTGATATATATGTATAGATATAAGTATATTCTGATAAACTAGTATGAAATACACGCATATCCTAACCCAAGTCCTAAAGCCACTATATTTCGTAGGTTGTTGTTGGTACGCTAGTAGTCAATCAGTGAACCGTTTAGCTACAGCTTACACAATTGTGTATGGACGCGCGATAAGATGTGATTTTTATACTTGTTCATGTTCCTTCGTCTTCTTCTCTAGTTTTTTTTCATCCACTTCGAAAGTGAGATCAAATGTAAATTGAATACTTTTTATTTTTAGAAAATACTCGCATGCATGTGCTTCACACAAGCTAAAAAACCAGGTAGAAATGTAGCACTAGAGTATTACTTCGAATATAGGGAAAATAATAGAAAAAAAACAGTTTGCACCTCTTCTCTTTTTAAAGGTCCTTTTGTTAAGGTTGAGAAACTCGAATTAGCTTTTTTGCTACTTCTATCACAACTATATTTCATTCTCACTTTTCATTCATCCTTTTTACCTTTCTTCTTCTCTACACGCGGCTAAAAAATTTCCTGATGAAAGGCAACTCAAGTAAAGTGATACATAGTTTATATGTAGGAACAATATTATTGCCGTTACCTCTTGGAAATTTTCTTTTCTTTGATGGCTTTTCCATCATTCATCACAAAAAAAGATATATACTGGCCGGTTGTGGTACTTCGCACTATAATTTTTACTTTTCATCCAAAATGTTCAATGGTTATTAATGGTGCGGTAGTAAAAATAATGTTGCAGAATTATTGCTAGAAATGTAATATAGTAATGATGGTTTCATCTCGTCAAGCACTTTATCTACGTCATACATCTGCAAAAGATGTTCATGTTCGGAGGAAGTCCATTAACCAGCTTAATATCTCACATATGATGGTAAATTAGTGTGTATGTGCAACATGGAATTAGTTCACAAACATTCGAGTAATAATAACACAATGCAACACATAAAATATAGATGTTGCACTAAAACTGCACTTCCTTCATACAATTTCATTCATTCAATCATTTCTTTACATTTAATTCCTTTTAAAAGCACGTGCTTGATTTCATTTTGCTTCGCATTAAATAATTTATTATGTTTCCTTACAAAAGGAGTAGAAGCAGAAGCATTAAGCATAATAGAGGACCAAAGACCGCAATGATGAAACGAGTTGATCTTCATAAAAAATGAATTCCTTGGGACAACAGTGGACATACTTGTGCTACAGCTTAATGCTATTTGACCAAGTTTTATAGACATGGAATTTCTATTGTGTGGAGTTGTAGTTGGAATGAAATAAAAATGGTATGAATGAACGTGGCCACGTCATGACGAATCAGAAACAATCAACACCAGAAGTAACGGTGGTGTGGTGCTGCTTGGTAAAGGAAAAGAGTGAGGAGGAATGTGAACATATGGGAAATGTACCTGCAAAAAATCCCCAGAAAATGTGGTTATACATCAACAATACAGATCTTAACGAATGTAAACATGCATGTAATATGCAGCAAACATTTGGTAGTCACATACGTGACTTTAGGTATATATTCTTTTTGTTTAGTTTGCTTGGTGATAGTCAAATATCTGAGAGGATAACCACCAAAGTGCACAATTTTTAAAATAGTTTCCAATATGTAGGTAACTAGTTGCAATGCAATTATACTCGATGAGATTTCCTTACAGACATATATTAAAGGCTATGCATTTGTGGTGAGACTAGATAATGATTGCATTCGCCTCTTTCCTTGCTCATCATTAGAAATTTATCGAGACATGATCAAATAATTGGCTTGGTTCAGCTCAGTTTTAAATTTGAAACTGACCAAGAAAGCAAATGTGGTGCACCCGAAGTGCATAAAAATCAATGTGGGTATTTGAAATTTTACGAGATTTCCTTCTCATGTCATGTTTAACAAGGTAGCAATCACTGAAAGTGTGAAGCTAGATAATGAGGGATGTGTAGAGCTAGAGCTGCGGATTGACGCAACGTGCAATTAGCAGGGTACACCCAGTACTTCTACATTTTTCGCCAATTAACTGAACTTGAGTCTTGTCTCTTGACATGTCTCTCGGACATCTTTCACCATTCTCTCGAAGTTCATAAGGGAATATTTGCTTGTTACAGAATCCACTCTATTGAACTCATTTGACCATAATTTGAATGGCATGGAGATTGGATTGGGGAGTGCCTAAGGGCTTACTCAACCTCAACATTCATTTAAGTGCCCAATAATTCTATACTATATTTATCTCAAGATAATATAGATGGAATCCTTTTAGCCAACTCATTTGTATATTTCTTTCGTGATGAGCAATCACCGCTTCATTATCACCTCTTGTCAAATATTATGACGAGCTAAATTAGCAATAACGAAAACACATCTTCTTAGGATAGGTAAGTAATAAAATATGGTGGTTAGGGTGAGTATGTAGAGCAACATCAAAGCTCTTTTCGGCTTTTTTTAACGAGCAAGTGTGATAATATGTAGACGTTCCCAATTTGCCAAATATTTTTTCTATCGTTTCATCAATCAACTTTTTAAAAACACAAATTGGCTTATGTAATTCCCATAAAGTAAAAAACATAAATGTACTTGCTACAAGATATTACGATATTTTTTTTACAACTGGTGTGATCCCAAAATGAACTAAAAACTGGCGTTTTGACTGCACCTGTTTCGAGCATTCACTCCCATTTTTATGTTAGAGCAAATGCACCTTTTAAAATGGAAAGCGAGAGCAAGCGACATGATATGATATGTGAGCTCATTTTTTCGTAAATTGTTTCCCATTGTGTTCAACATGCAATACTTGACTGTTGCTAAACAAACCAGAAGAAAATTATAATTTTTGAAAAGTTATGCCACTTTCATGTAACTTTACAAGTTACTGGAAGTTAAAATACAAAAATTATGAGGGTTGTTAGTAAAAAAGGCAGAAACGATAACAATCTCATTTACTCTTATCCGTGCTGTACTACTTAGAAAAATATTATCAGAAATAAGCAATCGTAAATAGCAATAGCAAGTCAAGTGTGTGGGCTAATTATTACCAGGTAGTACCATTTAAGCTTTTGCATTTGCCAAAGTAACAAGTTAACTTTTTCCCTAAACACTTAAAAGAAACCTTTTACTAATTCCTTTTTTCAAGGATTTTTAATTTTGTTTCATACAACATATAACATGTACACTTTGAGCTCAACTTGAAATCGACAACGTCATACTTTTTCACTTAATGATGTATTTTCGTTGCTCTATAAAGTTGGTGTTAGTTTGCTAGCCTATATTTTAAGCAAATGTAAACTCTCTACGTTACAATTTGAGACAATGTTTCTCTGTTGAAATGGACGGCTGAAAATAGTGAGGTACGATTCAGCATTGGTTTTAGGCGATGACTGATGAGTGAGATAGTAAAAAAAGGTGCATTAATTAGTAACAAACTGGGTTAATTTACCAAACTTTTCTTCCAAATTCATGAGATAGCTCTCGTCTTTATTGCTTTCCTTCTCTGACGGGGCAAATGAGATATAAATGCGGCATGTCCTTGTGTTTAATACACAACTAAAAATGCATACTATTATTATAACATCACACTGCTCCACAAATATATAATATTGTATTTTATCTCCACATTTAATGTAATACCCACTATGCTTTTTTCCCTTGAAAAAAATTATTGCAATCCTTAATAAATGCCCTTAAAGGATCATAATTTTTGTGTATGGTGTGAGCAAACACAAATAAAAAAAAATTTGAGCACGGCATGTGCTCCATTAAAAGTCAGCAAGAGACATTATTCTCTCTGTGATACTCTGTTATATGACTGTTTTGAATGATAATCCGAGTGCAGTGGTGAGATCCAATGATAATGATGATGCTGACGATGACGAAGACAAAATAAAGTACGAGAGTGAGTAAGAGAGTACATGAACAAGAAGAAAGAGAAGATTTTGGTGATTATTGAACGTGAAAAAATAAAAGAATTGGAGATTGAGAGGCTGTCACTCAAAATAAAGGGGGAAAACAAAGAGAGGCTTCTATATATTGTATTGCTTCAGATCAATGATGTTGAACTCCATAGACAAGCTAGAGAAGAGAGAGAGATTGTAACCATTCACATCACATCACTTGACTTATTGTTAATGTAAGGTAACTTGCATGATGATGATGGTTGTTTGGTATCTGATTTGCTCACCTCCTCCTTCTCAGTTAGAAAACGGATTGCAGACAGCCAGTCTGAGAGGGACGCAATGCAATCCCTTTTTTTAAAAGCCTCTAATTACATCACAACAACAGTGAAACTGCTACACGTAACAAGAAATGGGATATGTGATGCGATGCAGTTCAGTATCAGTATCAGATCAGGATGGAATATATAACCGATTTGATACACATTTTTTTGTGCTCCTGCTTTACCTCCTGTCATACATTTGCACAGAAATGACTGAAAGTGCATTCAAGTCAGAGATTCAAACGTGTTAAAGCAGTCGAATTGCATTTAATCATGCTCGATTCATTCTCCTTACTATTTCTACCTTTCTCACTGCCACTGAACTGTAGTGCACACATACTGCTACTTATCTGTCTCTCATAAAAAAAATTTGCATTACAAAAAATTTTAGATGATAAAATCTTTGTTTACTTCAGGCTTTTTGCATGAGAAGACGGAAACGAGTGTGATAATTTATGCTAAAAACCTAAATGTTATGAAATTAATAGAAATGACTAATAGAGAATTTGGGTTAAATAGATAAATTATTGTGGGAACAAACACCAAAATGAGCAAGTAATGAGGAACCATTTGTGCAACAATTGATTTTAATTTTTCTCCCTTTTTAAATGCAGATTTAAGCAAGACTACTGTAGACTCCCTAGACGTTCTAACCTAATTTGATAAAGTAGGGGTAAACTATGAAAAAGTTTTTTTTAACGAATGACTTCAAACTGGCGTCATGTGAACGCTGTACGCAGTGGCTTGAGTATGAATAGATGACATAATCACGAGCACGGATCTTCGTATTTTGCTCACATTTGTGTGGAGACGTAGACAAAAATTCCCGATAGCACAAACGGTGTTACGCCAAAAGCACATGAATCTCTTGAATGCATCTAATTTTTCGCGTATCTCCTGAACTATGGATTCATGTGCAATTTTTTAGTTATTTTTTTTGCTTTCATTTATTCTCATTAATTAATTGGTTTGAGGGGAATCCTTAAAAAAATTCATGCTCGCCTCAGAACTAGAACTCTAGCGTCTGTCATTCCACCACTCATGAAACATTGATTAATTCAAAAAAAGGAGTAATAAAATGGCAAGTCGTGATTAAACTTGGCATTGGCTATCCTACGTTAATGTGATAGCGTAGATATATCCCTCTGTTGAAGTATCAACAGCATTTCAAGCGCATTGTGTAACTTTAACTGTCCTTTAATTTATCAAAGCTCTTGATCGGAAATGATTTTTTTAATTTTCAGCAAGCCCCTCCATTTGAAAAGGAGTCCCTGTAATAAAACGGTCTAATTGAGAACTTGAATGAGCAAGATCAGTATGTCACCTTGCCTTGCTTCTCTTAAGGATGCACACGGAAAAACGTTGCCCCAATTTCTCAACTAAACGTTTCATCCCTAAAAATAGGGGAAGAAGTTATAAAACGGATATTTTTAAATCATGACAATTTTTTAAAACGTGACTCGTAAAAACTTGTAAAAATTTATAACTTTTACTATCTGAATTGCATTAGCCCACAAAATTTTGAATGGTTTACCCTGTTTTATGTGGTCGTGCAGACGATCACACTTATTGTTAATGTATTGATATTGTTACCGCTTGACCATTATATTATATCACTCATTTTATTACAAAAGAAAAATCACACCAGACTAAATTTACATTTTTCTCATTTACATACACATACATAAACTTATATATACTTTTAATAAATTAGGCACAGAACTCAATCCGTGAGTCAGGGTTTCATATTTAAGAATTATATGTATTTCATTCTCAATTTTGTATTGTATGTAAGCCAAGTTTCTTTGTATGACGCTTTTCTTTGAAAAAAATAGGATGCAAATCATAAAAGCGGCTCGTCACTCTTTATCATGCATGAACGAGTACATATTAGAAATGAGCATAAAATATCAGTCAGACTGCATTATTTAAAATAGGATGCAAATCATAAAAGCGGCTCGTCACTCTTTATCATGCATGAACGAGTACATATTAGAAATGAGCATAAAATATCAGTCAGACTGTATTATTCTGAGCGCACTTGATTCACTTTTTATTGCTCTTATCCCACTCTCACTTTCGATCAATTCTCGGTCCTATTAGGGATGTAACTAAGTGGCAACCTTTATGACAGATACTTCGCATCTTCCCTATGAATCCATGCCAATAAAAGTTACGAAAACACATCTTCTCATCGAGTCAGTTGCTGACAGGAGAGGTCCTAAAAACTAAGTCGTGAAACCTTGACACAACATGATCACTTGATCATTCATGTTGTAATGTAATCAATAAATTTAAAAAAAATATGAAGATTCCTTTCTCAGCTTCTCATCTCATCAAATCAAAAAAGAAGACTTTTTCTGTGTCGTAGCAGCACCGCTCTGCCATAGTGTCCCACTGATTAAACAAGCAATCAAAGGAGTTATGTGATGGTGCTGATGATTAGTTGAACTTGATCTGTCTAAATCATCATGTAACAAAAATTCTTATCGATGTTAATCACAAATGAGTTACAAAGGTTAGGATCACGCATACTCTTATTCATATTCTCATCACAACCCTATCACAAATGGATTGCTTACTTTGACTAATGAAAGCCTGTACATCCTGCCATTTATTTTTGGATACTTTTTTGAATGCACAATTTGTTATCGCACGTCAAAAAATGCAAGTAACACATTATTACATGAATATATTCTACTCCTACAAGGTCAAGCGATTTTTCATACCAGTTGCAAAGTCAAACCTGAGTGTGTAGAGTTGGATATTCTTATGGAAGTAACAGTGAAAAAAGGAGGAAATGGAGGATATAATATCAATGATCAATTGACTCATTATCTTATTGTCTCATTCTAAAATTGCCACCTAGGTAGCAAGTCAAATGCATGTTATCATCTAAACCTACCTACTTGAAACTGTACCACCATGACTTCAAGAGTACAAAATCCAAGGTATCAAAAGACAGGATAATAGACTAGTGTACTTACGGGATAGTATAAAGGATAAAAAGTGAGGGTGAAAAAAATGATTTCATTATATACATATCACACTATATCAACAGACGGACTCAAGAAAGGATGAATGACTTGAAAGTGTCTGCTAGAAACTACAATCCAATTCAATATAGCGGAATGACTTCCAGAAAAAGGATCAACTTTTGAGTTTGAGACTGACATAAAAACTATTACTATATGTGTGTACATAATGATTTGGCAAAATATGCAAAACGACAAGACATGAATGACTCGATCTCGAGTAATTTTTTTCGTAGTAAACTTCAGTTTTATTAGCAGTAATTCATATACTTTACGGCATACTCGAGTTTATTAAAGGAAAGAGTGTTACTTTGCAAATTGTGTAAAAGATTGGGTTGGATTGTTAGGCCAGATAACTAACAATTCGTCAGAGTCGGCAGTATTTATCATCAACATCAACCGACTACTTATGCTACGTTTCTTCAAGGTCTTGCAATCAAAAATGAAAACGAAATGCTATGCCCTACCCAACACAAAATTCCAATGGAGTGATGATAATACATGTGTTTGGCTATTTATAGTTTAGATATATGAGTTGACTATGATTGTAGGCATAAGGAACAATAATTTGGCACAATATTATTTATGTCTTGTTCAAATTTAACATTCATAAGTAATGCATACGTCACCATTAGCATTAGGATTTGACTGGTGCCGATTCTCACATGGGTTTTGTCTTTGTCTGTCTCACGTAGCAGTCTCCTCTTGGCTATATTATCATATCATGATACGCGATATGAAATGATATGACGGCGACATATATTAAAATGATCACGACAATGGAGATGGAGCAAAGCAAGGTATTATGCAGTTTTGTGGCTAAAAAATTGCACTATATTATCACCGCTAATGACCTAGAACAACATTAATGCTTTGAATATAAAAGGTAAGTTGTAGTTGTACTAAACAATCACGTTCTGCTAAATATAATAAATGCAAAACAAAACTCAACAATGACAAATAATAATAAGCATTCTACTACATAACGTATAATATATATATGCATATATTATATATTAATCAGACATAAATTGTTATGTATATGTGTAAGTTATTACGTGTGAATTTTTAGACCACACCGCATGAGCCTCTCTTAAATTGGTCTATATACATGGATGATAACTGAAAACTTTTGCGTAAATGTAAAAACTTGTGAAGTTGAAGGCAGCAATATAGCACTAAACTACAAAGTGTTAGGTTAATTGCGTCGTTTTGTTCCTCAAAAAAACGATCACTTTGTACCAGGCTCAGTGATGGCGGATGTGGATAAGGTTTTTCCAATTTTTGTACAAAAAAAGAGCTTGATGGTCATAAATCACAAATAACGTCTTAAAGAGCGAGATCGCGTGTCGCCACTACCCATTTTTTGTGTTTATTTTAAGTTTTAAAGTACCAGTTTGGTAAAACTAGAGAGTAAAAAACGCTGTTTACATTAAGGAATGACAATGGGACACAATTATGAGGATTGATTATCTTGGTCATTTAATATGGTGATTCATGGTAGGGAAACTTCTTATAAGAACTTAAGTTATGAAAATATTATGAAATTTTCGGTAAAACATTTCAAAGCAAAGTGAAATTTTATTATTTTTACTTTATGAAAAGTTCATTCAAATGGGTTTCCCTTGGATTTACAATGTGTTAGGTTCAATACCAACTCAACGTTATTGTTTGTTAACATATGATACAGCGCTATAAGGTTAATCTGAGACAACGAGTCAAAGCTTACCAATAAAAGATTCATCTTGTTGTCAAATTCCTAGTTTGGGAACAGAACTTCTATCCAAGCAGGTTTCTCCTCCTTCGAAACAGAAGGTGATTGTGTCAGCGGCAAC
>JAANSM010003894.1:0-12136 GCA_036850725.1 Orchesella villosa | reverse complement strand
GAGCACCATCAATTTTCTTGTGCTTTGCATTCTGCTCCGCTACACGAAGATACTTACACGCTCCGGGTGAAGTAATACTTCCAATGCGAAGAGCATTTTTTTGGTAGCAAAAAGGTTGCAGCGTTAAAAAAAACCTTGAGGGCTGTCCCTTTTCTTTGCAAAGTAGGGAAAATACACTAACAAACTTCTCTTTTGGTTCTTAGCTCCTCTGAATGATCTTCTTTCTCCTGAAATTGACAAATCGCTTGGGGAGAGTCGTTTTTGCTTTTAGGTCAAGAAATAAGTACACACACGGAAAGTAAGCGATATCTAATGGAAGACGAAGAAGAATTTGGCATTGGCTACAAAACCAGGAACCTGGGTGAGAGAATTCAATGAAGGATTGTTAACATTCACTATGTACTATGTAGTATGTGCACAGTATGGATCCTTTCAATACGTTTTATTGTCTTCAGGCTAACACTGCATTGCGAGAACAATGTGAACCTTGCTCAGCATAATGTAAATAACAGTACCATGTGTATAGGAATTTGTAGCAAGATTGTTAAAAGTCTGCGTGATAAAAGATGTACCATATATAATAAGTATGGTGTATGGGATAGATTGGGTATATATATCATCGTCTCATGCATTAAGATACACATGTCATTCACTCTCCGCTGTAATGCAATGTAATGCGGAATAAGGGCCAAAAGTATATAAACATTTCTCAAAGTAGGTATTAAAGTGAATAAGAGGCTACCAGCTGTAATATATGATATATGTAAGTATGTGCAATTGCTCTCGTCAAAGTAGCTTCAAAGAGCAAAAGATGAAGTGAAAGAAAGCGAGAAAGATGTCAAATGGATCGGAATTGGAATCCCTGGCTGAACTGAACCGTATTCTTTTTTCTCTTCATTTTTTTCTTCATTTTATAAGAATCTGATGTAATGTACAGTGTGTATTACATAATGTCTTGTGTTTACTCTGTTTTCTTGCCTGTTGGCTTGTTATTCTGCTCCTTGAGTCATATCACCATCATGCTGAAGTGAGCAAGATAAAGAGTGACCACTTTTATATATTACTTTGCATTACTGCTTCCTGTGCAACTATTTCTACTTTTTGTAGTCTTTTTTTCACGTTTTTAGTCGTTGTTCGTGTGTATTGAGAAATTGGTTCGTGTCTTTTTATTGAACGCTTTTTGTCAAGCGTGCCGTCTAGAGTTAGCGTCAACGGATTTTGTCAAGTTTTCTGAAGTCTTAAGTCCCAGTTGTAAAGCCAAATTGATCTCTTAAGAAGGAGAAAAAAAGGATGCGATGTAGGTATATTGGATAGTGAAATGTGATATGAAAATACATTTATTGACAAGCAGAAGAGTGAGATGTTGAGCAATATGATACATTTTTCCATTCCAGCATTCCATTGCAACCATTGTCACCATTCAAAATATTTCTTCATGTGTGGAAGTTCTCTTGCGCAAGATTGAAATTGGAATAAGTAGACTCTTGACGCAAACAAAATTCTCTGACGCATTTTAACTACGCTGTTTCAAAACGAGTATAGACATGTTTGTTTACGAGTTTTTATTTGATAATGATACTAATTTTCAGGACTTGGTGGCTGTATTAGAAATTAAATCATTCAAGTTTTCAAGTTTGCTTGTACTTATTTTCTTTAAGACCGCCGAAAAATAGTATTTACGTCTGATGAAAACATTTTGTATAATAAACGATCAAACTTAAGGTTTTCCTACTTTACAAGAAGTCGCATTTCACGAGCAAATAGAAATATCACGACATTAAATCCGAAATTCTGAATCATAATCTGCTATTCAATAAGAAGTGTTTTAAAAAGCTACTTTCAGTATAATCTCACAAAAAATAAGAGGCATATAATTATCAGCGTGTGTAGAAGATGTGTGTAATATCTAATGCATATGTAATCATAATCATTATAAGTGTAAGCGACTGTCAAGTATGGCACTGTGTAGCACTAAGGAACAAAGATTTATACAAAAACAGTATTCATGTGCGCCATGTGCGGTAGTACTTATACTTTCGTTAAAATATCGCGAGTAATTACAACCAAAAATAAAAAATTGAGTCAATTCATGTCTGTAATGAAATGCCATTCAAGTGTAAACGTGTTGAAAGTACAACGCATGATAGCTAATTTTTCAGTGCTGGCTGGTGTTAATGTCATAAATCCTTGTCGCTTCCACATCATCACCATCATAGACTGAAGTAGTAACACCAGTTTGAAACCTGCTACCCAAAAACTGTAAGAAGTAAGAACATCAATGCTATAGGTTCATGCATGCATGGTATTAAGATTGTCTTATAGGATATAGGAATGCCTACACAAATATATTTCTATAAGATGAAAACTATCTATATGAGTATATATATATACTCTACAGACTCTCTGAATTTTATTCACGAAAGTTAAAGTAGCCAAACACTTGAGGGTGGAATAAAATTTCTTGAAAAAACGCTGCCCTCAAAGCTCCCAGCTAAGATTGGGGCTACAGCTGCGCGCAACATTAAGTATCTGACTTTTAACCACTTGTCCAAGAAACTGCTCCGATGAGCTAGGAGAGATCAGAAAAATCAGTGTCGGTTTAGTCTATTGAGAAAATCATGCCTTTTAGATAGTCGTAGTCGTAGTAGGCATGAATCATTTTCTTGGTTAGCGTTCTAACAAAATTTATATGTATAAGAATTTAAGCTAACAGAATTTTACGAATATTCTCCATGTCCGCCTTTTTTCTTATCGCACAGCCTGACTCTGCCTGAGTTACTGTTGAACCAACCAAACATAAATCCAAGCAATGACTGTTTTCTACATCATCATCTTCGTTTGACGTATGTATACTACGTGTACGTGATATTCTGGGTGGGGTGGCTATAACAATACTGTTGAGATAAAGTGAGAGTGAATGAAGATAGGAAATCTTCGAGATTTTTTTTATGAATTTCTTTGATGTGCTAGAATTTATGGGCTTCAACTGGGCGGTCGACTCTATCATCGGCTTGTGGTTATATATTATTACATGTCTACGTCTATATATCTTTAATACGAGTACTATTTTATGTATGAAACACTTTATATTACGAAACAGAAGATCTCGATCCCGTTCAAGAAAGCTCTGTATTATTGATTTAACACCATGAGTGCTACTACAGAATTTATAGGTAAGCAAGCTGGTAGTTGTTGGCTGTTGGTATATAGGAAACGGACATTCGAGTTTCATCTAACGTGCATTCCTGTATTGCATTCAGAAAATCTTCATTTGGCCAAAATTTGGGATGTGTACATGATATATATGGTATTGATTTATGACTGGCGTAATAATGAAGTGTGTGAGGTTAGACCACGTCTTTGATTTGATAGTGTATTGGCATTGGCAGTCATTTTATCAAAAAGGCCATTGTTTTCTCTTATTTATAATACTACTCTAGCTTTTCCAAAATATCTCTTTAGAACTCTACCATTTTGGGGTTTTGTAATTCATTATATTATAAGTATTGTTGTTTATTACGCCAAAAGGCTTACGGAGAAAAGCACGTTGCATATAATTCACGCCTACGTATATAACGTTTGTAAGTGCTGATTAATTGAATAGTATATAACCAAAAGACAAGCCATTTATCACTTAGAATAATTAGAACAACTGTCTATACCCGACTAGCTTACTTATAATAGTACATTTGAGATAAAATCTTTGAACTTTAAACAAAAACAAACACTAGAATAGAAGTTTCTTCGATTGTGTACTTATATTCAAAAGTAGACACTTCCAAACTTCCAAGTTGGCACTAACGTTAAAATGTATTTGGCAATATATATTTAGTCTAATTTTCTAATCCTGCAATGTCCAACGCACACTTTAAAATTATATTGTAGCAAAATTAAATGTATAGCTATAGTCTTCAACTCTTATGTTCTTAGACACCCCAGCAATCCGTTGTACTGATACGTGAGCCCTTTCACCTTTGCATGTGTTAACGTAAAGGAAATGAGAATTTGTCAGGTGTTCCGATGATGTGGAGTGGCAGTAGCTTGAATATTTATGAAGAACATGGGCACATGAAATATTATGGAGTTTGAAACAAAAATGTATGGAATCGAGACATCATACTTTCTCTATACTGCTCCTAGCAGTCCTAGCACTTCTTCACTCATTCATCGTCTTCCTTTTCTTAAAACGATGCTTGTTCTCCAAGAGAAATGAAAGCATTCTTTCTTTCTTCACGCATCGAGCACGAAAGGAAAATATGGGGAAATAAAAGAAGGTTATTATTTATATATGGAACTATAAATAGGAAAGTGAAAGCAGAACAACATTGGTAGAAGTCATGAATCATTCTTCTTTTCACCAGAATATGTTCTCCTACACCATTGTCATTAAGTTGTGGTAGTTAAACTTAAAACGGACCTCCACTCCATTCGTTTCATGTCTTTTTAAGAATTGCTCATGGAATTTACGAAGCCCTACAAAAGTTTTTTTGTATTTTATATATATGGCACTTATATAGCATTTCGTTTGACTCATGGCACCGCACTTGACCGCACTGTGAACATGGTTCAGATTTTAGGAACCGCATATATCAAGGACAAGCCTTAAGAAAGCAGAGAGAGAGGGGAGCGGTTAAGAAAACTTAACCTTGGTTAAAAGAACATGAGGCTGGCTGAGTTTGCATTCCAGACCATAATTCTCTGAGCATGCATGCCATTCCATCTGAAATAGGAAAGTGTATATTATGTACTTCCCCGTGCGTGTTGTTTACGTAATACATTCATTTACAGCGCAAATGACAATTCTGAAAATGTAGCCCGCGGTGCCGCTATTAAAATGAACAATAATGCCCACATTTTTTTGGAGAGAAAAGGAAACAGGAAGTTATTTTATTTACCTAAACAGTAAGAAAATATGGTTGTAAAAAAGGAAAAATCCATTATGATGCAAAATCCTAAAATGCGTTAAATAACACACATCACCATATAAGCCATACATGCAGAGCTACCATTATTGAAGAAATAAGTAGGTGGGCAGCAGCCGTGGAGCCACACTATATACTGTGATCTCACTCACACCAGCTCTAACATGTTTTTACCTCGTAGTGCTGACAAGCTTTTAATTACAAAGTCATCAGGAGTGGAAAACATGGAACGTCCTTTTACTCGCTCTCTTTCACCCAAACTACTTTTACTCTCTCGTATCCCATCCCAGTCTCTCATGTATAGAGTGTAGATTGTAGATATAGCCGTTCGTTCAGTCAGTCAAAGTGATTGGGATTTATTATAGTGCTGGCAGAGAGGAAAGTGATGACGGATCGTAATTAACGTATCTGGATTACATTTCACAGACACTCATGACTCTCAAATGGCAACCAAACAGCCGTCAGTTACTTCAACCGATTGTATCTGTCTGTACACATAAACTTGCTCATGACGATAGACAGGAAATGTTACACAGCATGCATATATGCGATCATTCAAATCTATGATCTAACATGTTATAACTCCATAATAATGGGATGGTACACTATATTAATAGGATACAAAACAAGTGCAGTATATACAACAGCAATGATTTTTTGACTGCGAGAAGGTCAATGTAGAATATTCCACTCCGTCTGTGTGATTAAGTTTGTGAAATCGAATAATTTCCTTGATTAGTTTTTTTACATGTTAAAGTTAATTAAAATGTCATTTTTTTACTTTACACACAGAAAGAAATAATAAGTTTGCTTGTAGAGTCAATGCAGAGATACCATTCATTTACCATTATTATTACTAGGGATCCATTATTACGGGTAACCTCAGGAGGGCACATTAATTTGTGTACACATTTAATTTCAATCATATAGCCTTCCGGTACGGTATTCCGTTCTTCTTGGAGTTATATATATGTGACAATGACAAGTGACAACTAACATTCTAATATTAGCACGTCTAAAGGCATAGCTGTGCGTGTGACGTTTTGCAATAACTCAAAAATACGCCAAATGAATGTGTGCGGTAAAAAATTCTCAAACCTAAATGTATAATGTGTAGTACAGTTTATAGTTTTCAAATCGAACAGCAGATTTGTAGGTCAATGTCTTCAGTATAAAATATATAATCCTACTATGTTCATGAACAAGTAACCTTTTCAACGTTCCACACACGCATAGAGTGCTTGCTGTGACAGTTCCATGAAGACCTTCATATATAGTTGTTCCGTCAAGCGTAAATATTTTCATCGTAATCGATTTGTCGTATAATGTTGTAATCCTTTACTTTTCAGTGCTTGTTACAAGTACACAGCACTTGCTTCAGTTTAATCAAACTAAAACACTAGTCTATTACAAAATATAACGTACATATATATACAACATAGACTTTTATATCAACTATATGCGTAATGCGTATGCAGTATTATATAGGTATGCGTGAAGAATAAGTACAATCAACAACATTTAAATTACTGATATGTCACAGTGACACAGTACTTAGATCTTTAGATCGGGTGGTTCATTGCATATTCACATATCTTACGTTTTAAGTAATACATTTCATGAATGCACATAAACGTTTGTGTATAAAATAGTAGATAAGAATAGAAACAGAATCGAGGGAGAGATACTCATCGTCAGTACTTACGCCTTTGGCTCATACATCAGTAATGCCAATCTTTTGAGAATCTTTGTTCGTGTCGTTTCAGTTTCAAGGATAACCGAACAAGGAAAGCAATCGAGCTTGATAGAAAATTTACGTATTTCTTTTCATGAACGTTTATGGTCCATCGTAAAAGCACGGTAACCTTTTAAAGTAGTAAAAAAGCCCAAGGCATTCAGAGCTTGTCATTGTCTTAATTTGTGATGCGACACCATTAAATCCAATTCTAATATTATTGATTCTCAGATTCTAGCATCATCTCATGCATTGGTAATAAGCTTGTGAAAGTAATCTTGAGAAAATGAGATAGGATGGAATTTGAAGATGGAATGTTAAAAATTTAGGGGAGAAAGGACCTTGTACCAAGGAGAATCGTTGGAAAGGATGGTTTGGCCTTTCTATGCATTGGTGAGATCCCCAACGTTTTCCTTGAGGAGAAAACAACTCTCTAGCAAACTGTAGAAGGTCTTTAATTACGTCGATTTTCCATTACTCATACTCTGGATGACAGAAGAGCGGAACTAATTTGTTGTGAATACAGTTTTTCTCAACACCGACTCCATTTTTCTTGTGTCCCAACCAGGAAAAGTGAAAAGAATGAAGAGACTTTTTAATTTCACATTTCACCTTATCACCTTTCCAAAATGGAGCATGAAAAGGGAAAGCTTTTATTTTTATATCACAAGATGCCTATATACGTGTACAACGTACAACCTCTGAACTTTCCAATTAAATAAGGAAGGTCCTAGAAAAGTATATCTGGAAGCAGCAATTTGCCTCAGTCTCCGCGTTCTTATTATGAGCTTACCATACCAGCATTCTCCTCGGGTAGCACACCAACGAAAAGAAGCCAAAGGAAAGTGGGAAAAGGAGCAAAGGAGTGTACAAACCTATATTATATATGTCATCTCAACAACCACTCCAACTTCAACACAAGTCATCTCTCTCTATGTATTTATGTTCTTTAGAGCAACTTCAAAAACAAAATCAAACGGGAAAGCAAATCTTGCCAGAAAGCTCTTGCTTTTCATCTTGGCTTTGCAAATTTGATTCAAAAATTTTATATTCCAAGGGAAAACTCATGTAACATAAATTTATATGGAGTCACACAAACACATAAAAGTAGAAACATGCATGTGTCCGCTTATAAACAATTCCAATATCCTTGAAAGTCATATTCGCATTCGGCATCCCTATTCTAGCAAAGAAATCAAAGGAAGAAAATTGCGAATTTGGTGCTTTATTTACAAAGGTTTCTACTTCTCACTTTTGTTCTCTCCGCCACCTTTGATTGTCAAACAACTGTCAAGAAGGTATACGTAATATGTAATGTACGTCGATAGATTCCATTTGGTAGTCATCTGTCAAACAAACTTTCTCCGTCACTTGATTCCTGATAATCCCCATTTTTTGGCCGATTTATTTTGCTTACTAAGCAAAGATTGAGTTGAAACTAATACCAGCGATGCTATATATGTGGCAGTACCGGTATGACGTGATTGATCAGAGGACCGTGGCTAAAGCACGTTCGTAAGATTACACTTTTCTCTTCAAATTTTGGTGTAAACCGGTAATAGCATGAACACTGGTCGGTATTTAAACTGGCAATCTAATCTCATGCTGACTGGCAATCACTTGGGTTATTGGGTTATATATTGCTCATCACGGGTGGTGGAACTAAAAGTTAAGAGTCCAAATCCTTCTCAAATCTGATGTTGGATGTGCGTCAAGAGTGTTATTCTTTGCTTCTCAGAAGCAAAACACTCCACAACTGATTAAAGCTCAGTTTGGGCTACATCACGCAAGTGATAGAAAAGTATATAGCACTTTATATGTCATGTCTTATCAAATTCCCAACTGTCGCTTGAAAGTGCGATTGTGATTGTATTTAGAAAAAACAATGGCATGTCATATTTCACAAAGATATACTGCCTGCCTGTTAGTTTGTCGTGACAAACTTACGTGATAGTCGTTTCGACCTATCTATTTTGAAGTGAATTTTATTGTTACATGACATTGCTTGAGGATCATTTAGTACTACGCAGCAATGCAGGAGTAGTAGAAAGAGAAAGTGGGCTTGCAATACGAAGAGAGTACAAACGGAAGAGACTATAATAGGAAAAGGTATCGCCAATTGCCCATTAGTGTGCAATGTACAAGGATATGATATAATAATTAACTTTTACAACCCAATGAAACATTCCATTTCTCATTAGAGCAAACTTTAATACTGTAAATGGAAGTGCGGGAATAAAGCAGTTTTGTCTGCCTTTCATACAGGCAGTATATATGAATGTGAGTCGTGAGAATGTATTAGGTATGAATGTATAGAATATAGCTATAGCCTCATAATTTCATTACAGAGTATCATATGGGTCGAACTCATCACAAGCACTCAATTCTTTTAGCACATTTATATGAATGGTCGGTCGGAATTGTAGTGTTCCTAATATAATGCTAGCCAATTTGTCAATTTCTGACATATTGTCAAATTTTCTTTATATGAAATAAACTCATATAATTTGTACGTAATCGCTGCAAAGTGTCCCTTGCATTTACTTTCACCACAATACTTATATATCAATACCAAAAAGTTTGTAAACAAAATTCCGGTTGCAGCCTTAATCGGCCATTTCACTCATGTAGAAATGAAAGTTTGGCTATTAAGCTCGAAGAAGGATTATTTTGGAAACTAATTGAAAAGGCTGTAAATCAAAAAAAGTCATTATCAGGCTAAACGACCCGACTAGAGATTGGAAAATGATATGTTTTTTTCTTTTAAATGAAAATCAGCCTGCCCTGCTATCAATTATCAATGCGACGGTCATTTTTTGTCTGTCTGTGATAGGAATTGTGACCCATACAAAGAATTATGACTAAAAAGAATGTTAAATTGGTGTATTGTTATTAAAATTTATGTTTAAAATACATTGTCATAAAAATGTACAAAAGTACAAATGTATAGTTATTTTATACATAATAGCCACAGAAAAGTTCTACAACAAATATGCAGTAAAATTTGTATTACTTTGTTAAATTGCGCATATTTTTTCGATTACACACATAAACTTTGGCATTTTGACAAAACTTAAGAAAGGTGAAGATGCTTTTGGCACTGAATGGCTCGTTCCTCCTGTTCTCCTCTTGTGAGAACGAGAACCCGCTTCTGCGAATGAATAAGGAAAGCTAGAACACTTTACCTTGAAATGCTTCACTTCACAGCATTTTTGTATAATAATTTGGCAACTAAAGTGGTGATGATGTTTCTCACCATTATTTCTTGCCACTTCTCTTAAATATCAAGGAAACCGTAACCCAGCTTGAGTGAGTTATAAGAGCCCGACAGAGAAGAGAAGATTTTCAAGTCCTACTCATCCTATTACTTAGGTACTCTCATTTAGTAAGTCAATCGGACTGAATTCGTAAGAATCAGGAAGGAAGCTCCGATGAATTCAGCTACCATACATCAATAAGTACCTACCCAGGTGGGGAATCGATTCTGCGGTTGAGTTCTAACAAAAACTTTCTCCAAAAGTTTCCGCTTCCTCAGCAAGAATAAAAACAAATGGTCTTTAATACCGAGAAGACAGACCCAGTCTTAAGAACATATTCGAAGGTGAATACACTCCAGCTTTATACAGATATAATCCTTAGTATTCTACTACTACACACTTCTTTTGTCTGTTCTATACCAAAACAGTAGAAGAGGAAACCTTTTCACCAGTTCCACGTATTTTATCAAAGTAAATTCATACTCATAACTAACTTTTATTCTTCAGAGAAACAAAATACAATGTCCAATATGCAATATTTATTGCAAACTATATAACACAATGTGTTTGCAGATGGCGGATAGAAAATTATTTTTATCGAAGAGAAATCGGTGCAGGATCAAGCGTCTACGGGTTTGTGGAATGGAAGTCGACAAAATATAGTATGCATTGAAACATTCCATATTCCATAATATGCTTATTCTACTTCCCGAGCTGACTTTCTATTACGTTCTCACATTTGACTTCAAATACCTCGCTTACAATCGCCATTCACTAAAATGAAACAAACCGGGGTTGGCCTGGCCTGGCCCAACAAATACTTACTACACATGGTGAAAACATAAACCTGATACAAACAAACTACTTATTCACAAACCCTCTCTACCCTGAACAACCAGACATTTAATTTCGATCTCCTTTCATACTGATACAAACATGCTATAGTATATAGTTGATATTACATGGTAAGCGTAAAATTAAATGCTTTAGTGTTTGTAAAGGACAAAAGTGAAAGTGTGCGGGAGCACAGATGCAACACTGAGTTGTGAGATGAGAATTTTGTGCAATATAATAACAAAACACAAACATAGAACAACATAGGATGGAAAATGTATTGTCGTGGGAGTTCATTTTGGTGGCATAATATGCATTTTCTATCGAATTTCTAACGTTTTCCTTTTTTCCTTTGTGCAGTTTACATTTACAAACTTTATGCATACCAATTTTTTTGGATGTATATCGTGTATCATATTTTGCCTTTCTGCAAAAGACACATAATAATTTCATTTATTCATTTGAGTTGGAAGATATATTGCGAGAAAAGGGAGTCCCATACCGGAGAGTAAAGCTAGTCTGTGAGTCGAAAACCTTTAGAACGGACTCTGTAGCACTCATGGTAAATGCCATAACACATCTGAAAGAGTGACTTCACAACATCTGTCACACGATATTTAGCAAAATCTGTCTTAAACCTACAATCAGTAGGAATAAGAAAACACAATGCAGACTACAACAAAAAAGGATCACGAAAAACCATATGCCGACTTCTCGTGCAAAATTAGTACGCACCGAGGACGAGCACAAAAACATGCAACTTTGAGGGCAAAGGATTCCCAGCTTGCTACTATTAAGGAGAGTAATTAGTTGTTTCTGTGAGCTGAATTTTAAATTTGCTGACAGTGAAAAGCATTTCTTAAAGCTGGTTTAAAATGTTTTCTCCGAACGAATCTAACACTAGTTAGAGATTATGATAGTATTTCGTAGCACCGTCTGGTAGACGGAGCACTTAAAGTCTACATCATGGCAATTAAGTGATTTTAGAATGACTCTTGAAAACTGGGCATGGAGAGGCAAATTGAGTGCTTTCGCCAACGACAAACCACTTCTAGTAAAGTCACAATATTATAGTAAATGTAGTCACTCACTCCCTATATAATACTACACAATGGGGCTTGGAGGTCTGATGCTGAAGTCTAAGCTCATTTTGAGATGGTGTACGAGTGAGTGTATATCGATCAGTTTGTTTTTGTTGATTTATTTACTTAGTTTTTAACTTTAATGTTACTAAAAATGTCCACTGCAAATATTGTTTTAGCACAACATAAATCAGTTGGAAGTTTTTGGGATGAAGATGAAACAAGGTTCAAATGAAGTATGTTACGTTACGTACGTATGTATTGCGCATTCTATAGTCAACTAAATATATACATAAAGCTTGATTT
>JAANSM010003893.1:0-12138 GCA_036850725.1 Orchesella villosa | reverse complement strand
CATGTTCTTAACTCAATCATCATCGACAATAGGACTAGAACCCTACTGGCAGATGCCCAAAAGTAACTAGTACATCAATATAAATTCCTGCTTACAATTTTATTATATGTAAAACTATGTTAACAGTACAAAACGGACACTTTCAAAGGACCTTTGATCTTTACAGAAATTAGGCAACTACAACCATCCAACCCGTACTGACGGGTACTTATTAAAAACGCATGGCATAAGTACATACAACATCCATCGCTACCGGTCCGCTACCAGTATTGCGTGTTAGCAAATGGGTTCAATTCAATTTAAATGCCATGGAACTTCACTTTGAAGAGAACTGGAGTTCTGACTGAGTAGCCAACGAACTTGACGCGGTATAACTTTAGTATTACGCCTCGATGCACAATTATAAATTAATTGAACTGTTTACACCCGTCTATTATCATTTCGAGTCTTGCTGTCATGTGTTTACCAATATCTTTGTTAACTGCGAACACAATCTTGAATTGTGTACAAGATTGCATTTAAATTTTGAATGAAACAATTTCCGTCTCTCTACTTTCTATTTAGGATAGGAGTACGTGGGCACCTATCTTTCGTCTGAAGTTATAACGTTATGACAGCGACAATGATTGAATGTTCATGCATATTACAATACAACCATAGAATACATACTCACCCGAAAACTCACCCGTACTTCCCTGTATAAACGCAAACGGTTTTGCTGAATGCAATATATAAATTATTATATATACATAGAAGTAACGAGTGAATATCAAGCCTGCTCACCCGAAAACTCACCCGTACTTCCCTGTATAAACGCAAACGGTTTTGCTGAATGCAATATATAAATTATTATATATACATAGAAGTAACGAGTGAATACAAAACTGTTTTCAATTTAATTCATCGTCGTTTACACTGTGTTCTGAATACGTACCTTTACCTTTTCCTTTCGATATTTCTTAACGTTAACACTCAACATTCATTCGTCATTGATTATGCAAATTCATACAGAACGGAAATTAAAAAGATGGTGCCTGTGATAGTTATTTTGTATAAATGAATCTTAAGAAGAGAAGATTTGTCAGCTTACGATTATGATATTATACTATAGACCAAACGTATAGAATTTTGTAGCACCAACATAACACAGATTCTTAAACATTTTTAATGCTTACGCCTATTATGAATGTTATGAGATAGAATGAATATGTCCAGTTTATAGGCAACCATGAAGACTTACTTGCTTACTAAGTACAAGAAAATTAATATATTTTGTTCTGGTACTTTCGCAATTCAACGTTTCCGGATATGAAAATCTGATGTACAAGAATCTATTAGGAGGAAAAGATATTTGGGGAAGCAATTATTGAAACGGGATAAATCTGGATAGAGATATTTGATACATGATACATTCAACAAACGGGTTACCTTCAGCTTTATGTGAAACAAACTTTGATCACAGGTCATGATCATATAATATAATGTGTACTTTTGCTTTTTTCTAGTTGCTTTAATGTTTACAATAGGGGATACAATACAAATTTCACAAAAAAGTCTATCCTTCTATACTTCTATCCATATACTTAGCATACTTCATTGCTTTAGGTATTCTCATCGAAGAGATTCAAAGCGTAAAAAGTATATTTCTCAGTTTAAAGTTCCTAGTTCAACCCTTGGTCTACATTTAATTTACATCGCGGACCCAAAAATGGAAACCACAAAATACAACAAAACTCGAACTGCTCACAAATTCAAAACATGCAGCTCATGTGTCATGAAATTTGTTCCGTCAAAAAAAATGTTAGCTCACATGCATAATGCAACACAGATGCGTGAAAAGGCAAAGACGACGACGGGACATTTCTCATCTAAAAATTATTCATGCTTCTAACCACTAGACATGCTTCCGTATCCTCCATGAATATTTTGCCATTCGTATCGTCATGCCGTAAATAAAATAATAATGCTTGTCTGTCTACCTAAAATCGAGCTTTCATAAATGCATAACGTACTCAGGATACATGAACCGTGATCAACGTTTGCTTTCGCACATCAGGGTGTGGAGGAAAACGGAGACTGATGAGGAGACTAGACTTGCTCCATCATCAGCATACAATACTGAGTACTATATACTGGATCTGAATCTCGTACCTTACTTCTGGGCACAGAGAATCCAAAAAACGAGAGTAGTACAAGTCATTAAATGAAGAATTCAGAAAGAACTAGGAGAGTGAATTGGAGCATCTCATGTTGAGCACAGTTCACAGTATGTTCACAGTCAGTCAGTCAAAAGGTAGCAGAAAAGGTCTCGAGCTGAGTACTATGATCATAAAAAAATTGTAAATAGCATCCATCTCATCTTAACATCTCATTCATGTCCCCTTGAGGACTGGCAAAAGATGTTTTTTCATTCTATTCAGGCTTTCGTTTGAATCCTTTTTGGTCAAAATGAGAAAATGATGTTTTACCTGACTGAAATTCGAAGGAAGAATATCTTTCCAAAAAGTAATGCTATGAATTTTCTCGCTTGGCATGCTCAGCATCATCCTCGCTAGTTCCAGGCTAAGCATGTTTTTTTTACTTTGGATGCCTGGGTGGGAATCAAAATGAAAAATGGAAAAATGTTCTGATTTTGCATTGGCACCTGTTTACTCCCACATCCAGTATATATCCTTGATCCTACCTATACCATACCACACTACTCTACAACATGCTGCTTTACAATTGCTCAACTTAAAAGAAACGAGAAAGGTTAAACTTATTTTACTTTGTTGTTCCAAATAAATAATGCTGAGAGCTTTTAGCACACGGTGGAAATGGTGGAATGTACCATGTGGGAAAGTTAGAATTTACGAGATATGTAGGTGGTGGGATGGAAGCAGCAATAATACAAGGAATAATGATTATGGGGCGTATTAAACCGATAGAAGTTACTGGAAATGCAGTTTCAAATTTCAAGATCCACATTCTCCACAAGCAAGATTGTTTATTCTACAAATTTTCTATTTCAAGTTAGTTGGAAAAAGAAGCTTCTTTTTGTTGAAGCTTAGCATGTGGTTCTCATCTGGAAAATTCTTTGCAGTATCATATAAGTGGGATGAGGTAGGCGCTAGCATACTGAGTAATGTCAAAGTTAACTTTCCTTTTTCCCAACATGCATCTACATTTATTGCTCATCCTCACTCCCAACATAATACAACATACAACCAGCCGAAGAATTGAGACAAACTCAAACTCACCTACATAAGAACAGGTACAAATAAAATAAGCAAAGCAAGTCGTGCAGCAATACACACACACCTAAATCTATTTCACTTCAAAGGGTTGTAGTAATTTAAAAATATATGTGGTTTTTAATGACTTCAGAGTAGTGGTAATTATTATTTAACTCAAGGCTGTTTAATAAGCTCCAAAATCAGGAGAAAAGTTTATGACAAAGGTAGTCAAGTAATAAACTCCATTTCTATTACTTATGCAAATTTAATTCACCCCGCAAATTAATACAGTTTACAATTCAGAATACGGATTATTTGGAAGCAATATTGCTTAAATGAGCGGTTTTACACTGGTAGCAACCCGGTATCACGCAACTCAAATTATCAAGCCTTCAGAACGGATTTTTTGTCGAAAATTGTTCTTCCTGGCATTGAAATAAGGATGGAATAGGATAAAACATATAGGTTGCTTCTCCAAACTCAAACTCCCACCTTAAACTTCTGACATTTTGGAAGAATCTCGAATCCCTGCTACTAGCTACAATATCCCACCCACATGATCTACAAAGAGATCTACTACTATATAGTTCAACATTCTGTGGATGAAATTTTGGAGAACCGGAACGAACATGAAAGTTCTAATTAAAAAGCAATAATCATTCGATCTTTCGATCATTTACCAGGAAGAAAAATCGTTTCTATCATTGCACTGGAGACTGGAGCTGTACGTTTTCAATAGTACGGCTCTAACTGCCGTTCCCTTTATTTCTGATAGTTGTATTTCTTAACAGTGATAAAATTTTAGAGCAGAATGTGTGCAATATTATATCATTATATGACTGTATTCATTTATTCTCTGGTGGACGAACTTATGGTTATTGCAAAGTCTGTACTGCTGCGGTGCAGTATTTGGAAGTTTACTAATGCTGTTCAGCACCATAAACGGCATCTTGCTTGAAACCTTACGGTGTGGACGATTGAATGGAGCCAAAAAGCCGAGCCAACTTCGTCAACCCAAAGGCTTGAAACAACTTATATAAAATGTAAATGTGTTTTTTGCCATTTCTTCTAGTCTACAATGAGCACATTAGCATTCAGTAATAGTTTTAGTCAGTAAACAGCGGACACCAAAGCCACCTTGTACGGTTCATTTTCGTTTTTCGTTGCTTTCATAAAAAAAAAGTTCTGGTCTCTTGGAAAAGCTGTCCAGTCCATCTAACCATGTATTTGTTTCAAATCCTCCCATCTCTTTTTATCACGCAACCAACATTCATTACGGACAGCTATAGCCTTCTCTATACTTACACACACAGTATTTATAGTTCAACACACCTACAACCTTCCTCGTGATGTATTGTAACTATACTGTTCCCATTTTGAAAAAAAGTCAGAAAATTGGGTGGTGGGCAATCTCAATCTCACTTACATATATATGTCTATACTCTTCTCCAGTTACGGTTTGAAAACGCTTACGCTTGTCTACAAGCTGCTATATTTAAATTACATTTTCCAAGTAATTCACCGACTGAAACATTTCATACTAATTTTTGACACACAAATATGGTTTATGGTTGAGGATTGTAACAACCTTTTCATACTAACAAATGGATGATGTTAATTATAATGGCAATGGAATCATTCACTGCTAGCGCTTTATAAGTCCAAGAACCACAGGTACTAATCATTTAATAATCAGTTCCAAGCATTGCCACATCATCTATCATATCATAGTTTAACTACGTAACATCATACATTGCATAAACAATCTGGCAGTCTGTCAATGTCACTCAAAACAGCAACATAACAGGAAGATGAATTATGAATAGAACATGAGTAAATGAACACCATTCACCATTATATTAGGTTACTAACATAGAGCAGACAAGAAGCACTAAGTAATAGGATAAAACTTAATTCCTTTGTTTTCGGTCTTGTCTAAGCATTAATTCTAGTAGGAAGGAAATGCATATAGTAAGGATTCGTACAGCAGGTAGGTACTGCACAAGACAAAGAACAAAATTCTTTGTTTATGATCATGTGCGAATGGTTCGATGACTAATTTCGTAAGCATCTATGATAATGATAGGAAAGAGGATCATGCAATATGAACGGCATAGAATTTGGGTTTTAACAGTTAATAGAAGTAATGTGATATTTACCCACAATATTCCTATTTTATACGAATATTTTATGGTTATATTAAATTATTTTTTATACACTGAAGATGCTTCTTCCGCCTGATTATCGTTCACCACATACATAATTTAAATCTTATTATATGGCTATGAATATAACACTGATATAGTACAATAATATGAATTAGTCATGATATATCCGTCACTTAGATGTACATTATATTATAATGGATTCTACTAAGAAGGAAAGCTGCCAACCAGGAAACGGCTCTACTTCATTGCTTCTAATGTAACCGGAGCGGAGACCCGAAGTGAACTACTTTCCTGGATGTCATTATTGCAGACGTTATAAAGCTGCTATAAAAATCCAGCAAGCAAGAACGTCTATGAAACACCCCGCAAAATTGGTGGGTCAGGTTTAGCTCTTTTCCTGATATTTGATCGATACCGAAATTGAGCCATGTTAAAGATTCTTACGACGTCCACACCTATTCGATTCTACATGATATGAAAGCATAGGCTAAATTTCAGCTCCGCAGAGACTTGCATTACATAGATGTAAAATGTAAATTTAAAGGGATTCGACAACCTTACTTTTTTGGCTTGTACTTATAATGCTGTGCTGTGTATTTCATGGCAAAGGTAAGGTTGAAGGTGAAATTGTTTAGTTTGTACCCAGCCAAAGCTAACATGCACGCAAATACTAGACCAGAAGAATTAATGAACCACTTGTAAATTGGTTTAATTACTGGCGAAATTTGAGAGCTACTGCTTCAAAGCATTACGATTGACTATGTACACAGTACACATACAGCAGCACATACAATCATTTCCACAGCCCACTCTACTCAAATATAGCGAAAGGAGATAATTAGCGTAGAAAACAAAATCTCACTTGAGCCATTCCCATTCACATATTATCATTCTCACCCAATTTCTATTCACACATATACTCATTCTATCCAATCGGACGAATCCTTTGAAGTAGACTTGTGTACAGAAAGCCCTCTTAAAACGGGGATATGTGGCATTAATTAGAAAATCCACTTGAACCATTTTACTAGAAATTTATAGAATGATGATAATAGCCTGTAAATGAAAATGAATGGGCAGTTTCAAGCAATAAGTAAAACATCATCGCACTTTTCTACAATTACTATTTCTCATTAATTTTCTTTGGGGTTCAAGTTGAAACCGATGTGCAAGGGAAACTACTCATTCTTCTGATATGAATCTTGGCTTCTTTCTTGGCATGGCATCAGTTTTTCAGGTGTACAAACATTAAACGCATCTCATCGTACGTTACAACTTTACAGCGCAACAAAAAGTGTGTATGCATTCAAGTTATGCAGTGTGTAAACTGTAAACGAATGAAAACGTTCACTCTGACTGAACAACTTTATAGCTTTGAGTGATAACCACACATTTTGTGGTATTTTTCATGTATAAAACATGGAATGCGAATGCATAGTCTTGGTTCGGCTTCCAAAAAGGGTATAGTATATGGAACAAAATGAAGTGTTTGGTCTAGCTGCCTAGTGAGGAAACTTATTGTTTGCACTCTACCTCCTCCAGCTGAGGATACTACATATTTTGATGAACTGTAAGCCAAGTTAGTTCCTTCCTTCCTGTTCTAAAAACTCTGACCTTTCCCATTTCCCAGCAGAAAGGAGCAGCTGCAGAAACTGGGAGGAGAGGAAGCAAGAGGAGAAGAAGGAGGTATCATCATCATCATTACACATTGTAGATAGATGACACAGAAACTGGCTTGGCTGCTCCAAATATTAGTTTCCACACCCAGAAAACAGGGAGCAGAAGGCACAACTCAAATGTTTGCAGAACATCAAGACTCCTGGTTAGATACGGATGGGAGGAAAAGAGGGGATATATTTTCTCCATTTTCTATTTACACATTTGATTCAATTCTGCGTTGGCATCAGCTTCAGCGCTAGAAAGGAAATTAAATTCTAGTTCGGAGAGAGCGTGTGCCTTCAAAGGAACTCTTGGAACTTAAACTCATGAGATGCCTGCTTATACAATACTGCTTTGTCCTTCTTATGTTCCACAACTAACTTCCATTACAACCAACTGCTTTTAGTCTCACTTTTATCAGTAATTTCCTTCCTACACTGAAACGACGTCTCGGTCTCAGTTCTCATGATATGTCATTCTGGTTCCATTAAGTGATCATGATGATCATGTCGTTTCACTATTTACTCCGCGATTACTGGAACTGGCAGCATCACTTTACCAGGCGGTGTGGTGTGATACTGTGATGTTGGATTGAGTGATACGATCACGATGTTTGCAAATTTAATGTTGGGTAGCCGGGCCTTGCATGGGCCTTTAACATAGTTTTTGTCTAATCGCCAAACCCGATCATGAGTGAGAATCCCAGCGTTTATAAAACTAGATTATTAATGCGATCTAAGCTTCGATGGATTTTATGCGATTAGCGAAATACCCAATACTAATACTAATGATACATGAACATGAATATGATCCATGAGCCAGAGGTATTTGCACAAAATAAGTATATTGTTTTGAATTTTGAAGATAAATGTATATAATTAGTTTTGAGACTGTCTGCTAATAGCGATAGTTTGACGGTGCCTCTTTAAACCGGAGACAGACAATAGAGGATGAGGTAAATTCATAATTTTTAATTGATAAGATAAATTAAATTACCATTGATTGCGATTGATCCTTCTCTTATTCCAAACAGTAAGCAGTGATCCAATAGTCTTTTGATATTAAGACGTTTCTAAATTTCTAGCACACTTTGAGAACACTTCGGACTTCGGGTCTAATCTCCAAAATCCAATCTCTGCAAATCACCCAACTCCAAAAACCGAGACCTGTCACCGTCACCCTTCTTAAAACTTCGCTGTAACGACCCTGTTTAGGTCCTTAAATTAAATTGAACCACCTTCCTTCAACCACCTATAAAAACGGCAACTAATCAAAACAACACGAGCAAGTTTCTTGGCAGTAATATCCTGTTCCACTCTCGACAACTTGCATTTACAATAATAAATCCTTTTTCATTTCGCATCACACACACACACCTGCCTGTGAGTAATTTGAATCCTTCAGCAAAGGCTTTTCGTCACGCAAATCTATTTTTATTTACTTTTTCATTACCTCAAACTCAATCAACCAAGTAAGTGACCACACCAAAAAAGAACACAAATCCCACTGCTAAAATAGCAACTTAAAACTGCAAACTGAACTATTAATATTGATATTCAATTTTGCTAATACTGCTGAGCTGCTGACTAACAAGCAAGTGTGTTTACAATGGTGAATGGTCAATATTATTCAGAAGGTGTATAGCCGCAGACCACAATGACTAAGACTTGCCAAGATTCACACACTTGAAGAGAAGAAAAAAATGTTCCTAAAAGTTTATACATAAAGTAGAGTGGACTTGACTACATTATTCCAATCCACAATCCCACGTAATACCGACTGGCATGCAATGGAGTGCACACCTGGTTTTTACAATGCAATATTATACTATATATATTCACTTCATCTCTTGCGATACACGAGAGTACAGTGCAATTGTGAATTGGCAACAAATTTTATGTTCTCTGACACAATCGCATAAAAGTGAACTCAAGTGCGAAACCAATTCACTCAAAATCTACCTGCAGGTTTTCAGACTGATTGGACGAAAGCTCAACTCAGGTATTAAAACAAGACAGGACAACTGATTTTAGCTCAGGTAGGTTGAATTTTGAAGCTAAGAAAAGGTATGTATCATCATGGATGCTGGTAAAAAAAATGCACTTCCAATGTATTTCATCACATCACACAGGTATCTGCTTGCATTCTTTCGTATGAACAACTCAACTTGCATTATAATATATAGAAAATTGCTCACAACTCACGTAACATAACTTACTCACTCCGCAAACTATCAAATCATCAGGAGCAAGAGTCTAATAGCGAAAACAAGTAGAAAGAATTTTTGCAAGTTGCCAAACACACAACATAACACAAACAAGTTAAAAAGTTGTAATGAGATTGATATGCAGAAGGAAGAAATATACTGACTCAACCACAGCCGTATGAGTGTGTCTGTCTGCTATGCCACGAAAGACATGTTATATATATGTATATAGACATACGTAATAGAATAAAATGTACCTTAGATGGAATAGAAGTTTTTACTAAATAGTTGCCTGTTACAACATCCCCCATCATATTCGACCCATCAGCATCATCATCATCAAAATCATTGTGTTGAATAGATGTTGATGAGGATGAAAAGAATCAACATTTTTGCGAAAGTAAGAGTGACTTTACAAATATGTAAAAAAAAACAATCATCTTAGATTCTTGCAATCCATTATATTCATATAACGTATCATGTAGGGGAGCCTGAGAAAACGAGTTTGGAACATTGTAACGATACATGCAAACCAAAAGGTGAGGTTTGCATGTAACGTAGTCAGAGTAAATATAACATGGATATGGGAGACAAACATAATATATAAACTCAGGTACGCAATCATAAGCAATATCAACAATGGTTACAAACAATAATGATGTGATGACCTAAACATGTGTTATTTCTATCTACCTTTGCAGGATTTTCCCCCTACCTTGTATAAAAGTACATTCAATTCACATTCACTCTCTACGGTGCGTGTTAGTGTTTAAACTTACAAATATGTATTGGATTTGATGCATATGCATTGAATACTTCATACAACTCCACTCCACTATAGCAGACGACTGTTGCATTGTACGTTGTACGGATTTATAAACATTGGGTACATAAAGTGTACTCTGTACATGTGTGCCAGAGTCTCTTACTACTTCATCTTGTAGGGTTTTGCTTGCATTGCTTGAAAAAAAACATTAAATGACCAGCCCAAACCAAACCAATGCCAAACCAAACACATATATAATGTACAGTCGTACCACATCCTTCACATCACATACCATTCATGAAAATTTTTATTTAACTGCGGTGTAAATAAGCCCGGTGTGTATACCCACATGTGTTATGATACATTATGTGGATTTGTGGGTTAGTTCAGTTACACCTTTTGAGATTTCTAAGATAAGAGAATTTGGCATCCATGTCCATATGCAAATGGTTTTGTTTCGTGCATTACATTACAAGTTTCGTTGGACTGCTGTTAATCCCTGTACGTACGATATATGGTTGAAAAAGGTAAGTCTTGTATGTAAAAAGGTATTATATTTTGGTGCGCGTTTGTGTGTGAGCACGTTTAAGGTGGTCCCTAGTTCGGAACGGGACAGTAATGTTTAGCCTCAAGATCGTATTGCTTTGGATAGTGTTGTATGGGAATCGGATCCTAATGTTTGGGCTTCTGTCAAACGGGATCGTGTCGTTTCGGCTTTCACGTTTAATATGTATTTCAGAGAAGCTAAACCAACAACGGTTCGTTGTCCGATGGCCCCTGTTCCTGAGTTTCCTCTGACATATCATATCATCATGATGGGTGCTGTCGTTGTTCTCTTTACTTACCGTTTACTCTAGTAGCTATGCAATTTTCGTGTCAACTGTGCATGAAATCATGAAACTAAAATACAGACTTTCCTGCCTATATACTCTCATCTCTTTTAATATCATGAGATTTGATGTTCCACTCCTGAAGTTTTTAACCAAATCAAATACACACGGTTGGAGACATTTTTGTGTCGCATTCAATTCGAATACAGGGAATTAGGAGGGAAAATAGAGGCTCAGTTTTTGCAAGGCGTCATCAACCACAATGTACATGTCAATATTTGTTTACATTGTAAATATGCCAGAAACTTTGTAAATGATTTTTTATGCAACAGAAATCACGTTTCATTCATCAGCATTCAAATCCATATATACAAAATCATGTTTCATGTTCATAGGCTTGATAATAGTATTTGGTTACACTGGAATATTAGATTTCATTTCGTTTAATGTGTATACATATATACGTATGTATTGCACTTAGCAAAAGTAGTCGGATAATTCCATTATCCTTTTGTAAATTTTCGCTTTCATGTTCGTATAAGGTCCTTTCAACAGTTTCAGCTTCACTTAAGCTAGTTTTTTTTTCTTTATTTCCCTTAACTAAAATTGCAATGTCAATTTGTCTTTGTCCGCTTTGATAAGCTTGTACATACCCGTTAGTGTTTTATAATGGAAAAGTATTGTTATGCATTACCTTAAATAAGTAAAAAAAGAATCATCTGCCATTCCCGTATACTAAATCAAACCCTCTAAAAGGGTGAAGGGATAAGATGAAGACAAAGCATAAGTTCATTTGGGCCTGCCTGTCTGTGATGCTCCTTTGCTTGAGTTTTAACTCCTTATTTAGACGATACCACACGCGGGTGTGTTATGCAATATACATGAAAAATCCACTAGCACACATTGTGACAAGCAATTCAATACTTACGTTTCCTTCGACCCCTTAGGTCTTAAGCTTGGATTCGGCTGTTCCTTTGATGATGTCGTTTATATGTACACACGAGTTCTCACATGTATGCACAACACCATATATATATTCGTTTCACTGTGTACGCTATCTGAGTTTCAGAGCAAGCACTTTACTTACTGCTGTTGAAAAATGCTTTTTTTGCTTACTTACGAACAGCAATGTTTATTTTGCCTCTCCCATTTCTTCAAGTTCAATGATACAAATCTGTTTTTGACTTCTTTCTTTTGACTATTGACTGTACCATCTTGCATTTAACATTGTCCTAACAAAGACGAGACCAGTACTTAGTACCCCATGTACAACAACAGATGTGTTTAGTTACAC
>JAANSM010003892.1:0-12138 GCA_036850725.1 Orchesella villosa | reverse complement strand
GCTTTTCCAATTTGCTACCTCCAGTAATATAGTTTTGGTGAAGTATTTGGGTAGAAATTTCCTTACTATCTGTACCAACGATCACTCTACGGAGTGAGTGGTGAGTTCGACAAGCATTTGATGTAAAGGCTATGTCTGTGATATTTTCTGAAGTTGTTTCTAAATGCAAGACAATTGAGTTCGTGACTTGCTCTAAAGCCTCCGGTGTTTTCCCTGACAATGTAAGAATATGAAGTGGAGGGGTTATTTCTTGAAATTCAGAATTTTTCATCTCCGGTGCTTCTTGTAGAATCATGTGGACATCTGTTCCAGTTATTCCAAAGCTTGAGACACCTGCAATTCTTGGTTTTCCTTGAGACTTTTTCCATTCTATAGTTTCTAATGGAATGACTCCTGGTATAGAGTCAAAATTCACTTTGGGATTCAACTTTTCAAGGTTAATATGAGCAGGAATCAGTTTGTGCTTCATTGCAAGGAGTACTTTTATTATTCCAGCGATTCCTGAACATGACTCAGTGTGGCCAATGTTTGTTTTCCCAGAGCCAATATAAGAGGGGACTATCTCTCTTTTGTGGAGAGGTGTACGCAGCTGCAATTGCAGCAGCTTCTATGGGGTCACCAACGCCAGTTCCAGTGGCGTGTGCTTCAACATAATCAACATCACAAGGACGTACCTTCGCAATTTCTAACGCTTTTTTCATGACCTGATTAATAAATAAATATAGATTCAATATTGCAATATTATTGTGCATTTTTAAATAATATTTTTAAAAAAAGTCCTAACCTTGGTTTCGTTTTCTAATGTTGGCGTCCCAAAACTTCTGCTAAGTCCCTCTTGTGATGTCCACGAACCCCTAATAACTCCATGAATTTTGTCATTATCTCGAATAGCGTCGGAGTACCGTTTCAGAACCAATACACCAACTCCTTCCGCCCTCCCATATCCATTTGCACTAGCATCAAAAGTTCTACACCGCCCGTCCTCCGCCCAAACAACCTTCTTTGTGAGGTTCACTTGCAAAAGAATGTTTGCCCCTGCTGCCAATGCAACTGGACACTCTCCCCTTTGAAGGCTTTTACAGGCTAAATCAACAGCAACAATGGATGAAGAGCAGCCTGATTCAGTAGCAACATTGGGTCCTGTAAACCCATAAAAGAATGAGAGCTTTGCTGCAGAGCAGCCGAATCCATTCCCAAGATATTTACGAAGAAATTCTTCACTGGGTGCCGTTTCAACATTCATAACTTCCTTATATTCCTGAAGCCATGAGCCGTAAAAAACTCCTGTAGCTGTGTTTTTTAGCCTTGAAGGATCAATTCCTGCATCTTCAAACGCTTCCCAACTTACTTCAAGTAGAAGTCGCGCTTGAACATCCGTGAAAGCCACTTCCGAAGGGGAATATCCAAAGAATGAAGAATCAAATTCGTCAACTCGACACGACAGAAAGTTGGCTAATACATCCTTATCAACACTAGAGAGCGAGGTTCTGTGCTCAGGAGGAGGTGTACAAGTATTCTTTCCAGATTTCAAAATTTCCCAATATTCATCCACAGAGTTGGCTTGTGGAAATCTACATGACATTCCAACAATTGCTATCCAGTCCCTCTGGTCTTGGGTTTCACATTTTGGTGCAGGGAGCTGAACCAGTGCGGATGACTGAGTCGTAGATTTGATAATGCGCTCAACTTCTTGATCCCAAGTCTATGAAACGTGACATGTACAAAATGTTTGTATACTACATATAGATTTCCTGATAGACAAGTAACTTAAAATTATTGCATTATATATAAGCTTACCAGTTTCCATAAAGCATCCAATTTCACACCTTCAAATTTAATGTTGAGCTCTTCATTGGATTCTATTTCCGTGAAGGAAATATTCTGCCCATTTCTGTATGGTGTATGCAAATTATTGTTATATTACATTATTGAAGCTCCTTGAACTTACATTTGGTTTACATGCATTTTTTATATGCTAACATTACTTGCTAACCCATCTTCAATAGAATATAATAGGGTTTAACATTGTTGCACTTACCTAGCATGATACTTCAGATCAGAATATGGAGTAACGTATTCACTCGCTGTGCGTACTGAAAGTACCTTGTTGAACGTTTCCAAATTGAAAGGCTGTTCCACTTTTAATATTTGCATCGCTGTCATGTATTTTCTGGAGTCTGGGGTAATAGATGCAATTTTCCAATTCCCCTTCTTGTTCAATATCACTCCATCCTTTTCAAAGAGTTCCTCTGCCGGTCGGAGTACCTGGATTTGGTTGATAAAGAATTTATATATAGTATGCAAAACTGTCAGTGTAAAGTGCAAAAATATGTCCCCAACCAAACCTAACTAATGAATTCATCTCATTCATTAGCAATTTGACAATTTTACTTACCAAAACTCCAGAGTTGATTACGACGAGTTTTGAAAATGACGAAAAGTTTAAGCATTCGACCAATAACCCGTCTCGTTCCAATGCAGCAGTGATACCGTTGGTTGTAAAGTGCTCGATATTTTCGGTAACAACAACGAAATCAAATACGGATTTTAATGGAGTGCTACATAATTAATTTGTACATAAAACATTTTTTACAAACTTTAATCTCTTTTCTTAAAAAACTTACTATGCCCCATTCTCTTTTTTATTTGCATTCAAATTTTTGTTTTCTTACATAAATTTTGAAGATACACTTGTAGTTATTAATGCAAACACAGGTGTAGATGTTTGAGTTCTTTTTAGCACTCCCCAGGATATTAATGCAAGTGCAACTTTTTCATCCCGTGGAATGGTCACAAGCCATGCTGGATTCTTACCTAAATTTGTAAGACATGTTATTAATTCAAGTAATGCAAAATCATTACACAAAAAGGGAATTTTAAGGATCTAAGTATACCTACCCCTCATTTTATAGGACGTTTTTAATTTCGAAAACTTTAATACTAATCCGTCTGCTCTTAAAAATATGCTAAAACTATAGGCGATAAGAATATTCTTTAAAGCCGTTAACTCAGATAAAACTGCGTAATTTTTATGAGCATGTATTGTTCTTGTATTGTGTTAAAAACTACTCTAGTCAGAATGATGCTTGGTGTCAGATATTTATACACTCTCCAGAGTTTTCATAACATTGCTAGTAGCAAACAAAGGATATTGAGCTCCAAAACAGTTTATCAGCTCTATCAAAATCTTCCCAGTATAATCCAGTATTAAGATATGAACGATAGCGCTTTATGCTTGTAGAATATCTTAATTAACTTTTGGCTCAATCTTGCTTTTCCAAAATGCTTTTTAACGTATGCTACTTATTGTGTTCAGTTTGCCATTTGAGGGTACTATATTTGCACTATAAGGTATGTACATGAGGTGTGAGGAGGGATTCCCATTTGTAAAATTATAATAGCTTAATTTAAGTTTGTTTGTTCCGTTCAAACTGCTCATAGAAATATTATTGGGTTCAGTCATAATGTAGATATATATACTACTATTCTTTATATATCACTACTATATACGATTCAACAACCTTTCTCAACCTCTGCCCTTCACTTCACACTATGTACCCCCAGAGAATGGGAGAAAAATAATTGACTGTTTCTTCAAGCAAAAAGCCACATTTTTATAGGCAAAAGGTTTGATCAAAAGTCTGAAAGTCATGTCCATTACTCATCCTATTTTTCTTGAATTCAATCATATATCATCATCCANAAAGTCTGAAAGTCATGTCCATTAAAATACTCATCCTATTTTTCTTGAATTCAATCATATATCATCATCCAGCGTTCATTACAGATATTTCTATTAGCAAATAAAATAATGATGGACTCATTTTCAAAAGTTGGTAAACAATAATAACATCCAACACGATGTGATAATGATGTAATATACCTATGCACGTGAACATGGGAAACTTCATAAAAAAAACTTAGGCAGCGTTTCGAAACTAGCATAAATGTGCATGTCTTGTGAACACAAAAACACTTATTAACATAATAGAAACTGAAAATCTACTGCAAACATTTCTTGAGATTTTGAAATACTGACTAATCCAAGACTAATCGTACGATTATTATAACCTTGAAAAGTGTTCAAGCAGGTTCACATTGAAATTTGATTAGTGATGAGTCACCTTCCAGAAACTTGACATGCTATATATATTTGCTATATATGCTTAACATGTTAATGAGATATGCTACTTAACGCACCTAAATACTTTTAGTAAGAGATAGTGCTATCATTCTTTTCATCTTTTCTTGTTGTAAGGTTTTTAAAAAAATGCTTGATTAAGCGAAATCAAACAAGTGCAAGTGACGAAGGTAAGACAAAATGCGCATTTTCTTTAAGAGTCAAATATAGGAACACGGTTGAAAATGCCATTTTGATCACCTACGACTTCCGGTAGTTCACACGGCTTTGCGTCATAAAATTTCCAGTCTAATATATTAGGCAATCATAATACGAGACAATAAACTTTGAATGCATCTATGAAATTATTAGGAAGCGATAGAATTTTCTCGATCAGGAACACGCAGCGTAGTTTCATGTATAGTTTTTCTTGATTTCAACATATTCACAAATTGTGATGCACAATATCCAATTTTTCATGTAAGGTACATATTTTTAGCAATTAATTATAAAAGGAGAATCAATTATATTTACACGATTGCCCATAGTGCATAGACGCAAAAATTGTTGGAAGTATGTGCTATTACCGAACGGAAATTGTTATACACTTTTCCGCTTTATAATTGTTTGCCATCTCAAATCATCATCGTTTTCTTTACGCAATTTACAAACCCCTGCTGTAGCTCCACTGTCTAACGGAAAATTAGCAATTAAGTATAATTTTCAACAAAATACCAATCCAAGTTATCCATCAAAATATTACAGAGCGCCCTACCATTGTCTAATTAACTACGGCCAAAGTCAATAATAATTAACATGGGAATGCCAGTAGTGTGGTGCAAGAGAGTAAACGAGAGTATAATCTACGGCCTCTTAAAGTCCCAGTGTGCAATGAGGAAACTTCTTAAAACAAAAGAATTAGAAATAAATAAAATACCATGTTCGTTAATCGTTATGTGTAGACATACGCGAGGTTATAACGTGTATTATTTGTAAAAGTATTGAGTTAATTATCGTTACCATTTTCTGATGCAAGTATAACTACAGACTAATTCTCTGGATTTACCTCCCACATGCATTCTAAATACTTAGCATTTAAACAGGATCAGGGGATATGCTGGTTTATTTTATCAAATTGGTTTGAAAAGTGAAGGTTTAGTGAAGGTTGAACTAAATTCCTCCTTCAAGATTTTTCTTTGGATCGGAAGTTTATATAAAGTTAAAAATTCATGGTAGGTAAACTGATACAAAATCAATAGAATAAGGAAAGTGTTTCAGGTATAACGATTGTTTATTTAAATTTTTTTTCAAAGAAAACAATTATTATACTTTAATTTTCCTCAACGGAAGCAGCAACACCGACGCATAGGAAGTTACCTAAGATTTAATACGAGTGGTTGAATGTATTGTGCATGCGTCCATGGATAAACCAATTGTTACCAATTTGCTTGTGCTCTCATACTTGATACTTCATAGCATATCACGCACTACATTTTTTATAAGTACAAGTATATGCATGAAGGTATTTTTGTAAACGATTGAAAATTTTTTATTTTAAACATAATTTTGAATTTGTAAGCTGGAAGTTGAGACATAGTGTTCGCTTAAGACATGAGATGACAGATGAAGTTAGAATAGAACAACGCTACATTATTTTACGGGGTTTCGTTTTGAAATGCGTAACATGTTTGTGACTGGCGTGGGAAAAATATTATGAAAGTAGCATTTACTTAAACTAAACACACATAAATTCAAAAATTGTTTGATTATTTATTATTAACTTAGAAAACGTATCATTTTATAACCTTTTTTCATGGGAAGTTTAACTTAAAGGTTTGAATAAATTTAACTTGAAAAGGGTACATAAAACGTACCAATTAAATAAATTATATTGTTTACTTGTAGTAGCGCAACCACGGGAAGTATGAAAAGAACGTGTTTTTGTGCTATGTAGTGTGGCAGTTTAATCGCGGCACATCACACACAGTTTAGAAAAACGTGTGAATCAAGGTGGCCTTGTCGGAAAAGATGCCATGCCATCACAATACTACCCAATGCACTATTCACCTTCACCTTCATACATTTTATCAAGCTGCATGTTGCATTCTTGATAATGGATAAAATAATGCTAGCTGTGTTCGTTTATGCTTCAGCTATGTAATACTAACTAGGAATGGATAAAATCTTGTTATCAATGGAAGAATTCTGCATCCAAAAAAACATGCTTCATTCTTATAATTAACGGAATGGAATTCTTTAACAGCTACAACAAATGTATACACATACACTTTAATCACGATCCATTGTAAGCTACATAAGTTAATCATGATAAATGTGACATGAGAAGTTTTACCTCGGTAATAGGAGATGTAGGGCTCTTGTTAATCAAATCATAGAAAGATATGTATTAAATATTAATATAAAGTCTTCTAGGATCAATTAAATTTCATATCACATCACACCACAAGAAAGCTTATAGAAGCATATCGTATATTGATCTAGATCTAGACCTTGTGACTTTAACATCCCCCAAAAAGCAACTAACTATATACCTATCCTAAAACTTTCTAAAATACGCCACAAACCAAACCCACGCTTTTCTGGAAACTCGATAAAACGGATCAAACCTTCTGTGGCATAAACAAATTAAGCATTTATGAGCATAATGCAATGTATTTCTGAAAGTTTCATAAATGGTTTTCCTTGTCATATCTACAAAGTAAATCACAAAATTCAAAGGAATTTGAATACTCAAAAGTCAAAACCATAAAATGAATAAGTCTCCTCAACTGCTTCCCGCTTCTAAAACTAGATCCATAAAACTTAGCTTTTAAGAGCTTTAAGTTGAGCTTCTATTTCCGCTTCAACTACCCTACCGCGCACCGCATAAATGTATATAAACAACTATTTTTGAGAGTGAATCTAGATTTAAGTCGTCTCGGTCTCACTCTTTGCAAAGAATAAAATTATCATCTCCCCTGTCAAATGCACTTAAACTGTGGTTGAAACACTTGATAAAATAATAATGATGTCGGGTAAACACTTATCAGTCTCTCACACAGTACAAAAACAAAAACAGAGGCAGGCTCCTTTTCTACTTTCCCATATACATACTAAAACCAACAAGGAACAGAAAGAAGTATGCATGAAAATAGCCAACATCAGAGTTAAAGAAGATGGGAAACGACCTCAGAGAAGAAGAACAAAGTTTTCGTTTATAAACATCTCAAGCTTATAACTTTCCATAGAAAAACGGGTGAAAAATACCCTGAGAGAGCGTGTCCGTTAGCGATGCAATGTTTGTGGTATAAGATGAAATAAAAAGGGACTCGGCAAGCCAGTCCTTGTTTTCTCTTTGGAAAGGCAAGAACAGAGCCAGGAAGAAGGTTGTCATTGGAATGATCTCTCTATCTCTCTCTCTATAACTGTACCAAAATCAAGTTATACAACCCGAATGGGAACGCTGCTTCTGTTTTTACGTAAAAGCAAAAAAAGGGTTAGATTTATATACGTTTTATGATATGTTAAGAATGTTTTGTGTGGTGTTGGTGATTGAGTGCAGTAAATCTTTTTCTGCTTGTCCTGTCATTTTCTGACGTGGATTGTAATCTCGCTAAAGCATTTCCCTTTGACTTGTTTGCCTTATTCCGCAATAAATTTTTTTCTTCTCATAGTTCTCTACATGATTAAGATTGTTATTGTAACTCTTTGACATTTTGTTATTTGACAGTTGTGGAACATAACGGTAAAGAGAGGAGTATTGAGTTGAGGTTGAGACTGTCATCTGTCAAGGTTTTCTTCTGAGAAAGACTTTCACTGGGAACTGTTTTAAGAAAGATAACAATACATTTAACGCGTCAAAGAACGAATAAAAAAGTTATTGTGCGGACCACCTTACAATGTACAAAGAAATTCTTTAAGAAGGGAAAAACTTTCAGAAGAAATAAGGTGACAATTGCGGGAGCCATTTTGGTTGATGATAAAAAGAAACATTGATTTTTTCCTTCGGTTAACATTGTAATTCTGTAACTTTTATGTAAGTTAACTATTGTGACAGTGGTCTAGTTCAGTGGCAACGTTATCAAAAAACACACAAGACACCCACACACACTCACCAAAATGACAATTCATCTGAATAAATTCAACAACGTGGTTTGCCCTCATCTAGGCATTTTCATTGTCTTATGTGCTGTCATTAGCTGTTCTTTGTGATCCTCACCCGTTCACTGGTACGTAAAACACGCTTTCCTCTCTATAAAACTCTCTATATAACATTGAACAATTCATTTGATAATACTGGTTAATGCTCAAATGAAACCTAACTAAAAGTTAGTAGCTGCTATAACGTTATACGTGAGCAGTCGGTAGTTATTCATTGCAATTTTACGTCTCAATGCTTCGGTTGTTTAAGCCGGAGGAAGTTTGTTCCAGGATTTTCAAATGACTCATGATATTTTCCAAGTAGTTTTGTATGATATCTCTCTGGTCGTGACTTTATTCTAGTATTCTTGTTGAATCTTCCAGTTATTTTTCTTTACCAATGAATGAACATCAAAGTTTCATAGCATTTCCTCAAGCGATACCATCACATTAACATCATCTAATGAGTACTACGTTTATATTGACCAACAGTCAAAAGAACCACAAAAGTACAATTCACAACTTTCACTGACGGTTATACGTCGTATAGAAATAAGGTACGTGTTAGAATTGCACAACTAGCCCTCAGCTATATTTAGCTTGGTTAGCTAAATACGAAGCTAGTAATATTAGAATCACAATAGCTTTGTTGAGTCCGGAATCCGGATATTTGCTTTTCCACTCAGTCAAGTAGTTTCTCTTTATCTTTCTCTTGACTAGATACCAGAGAGAGAAGGAAATTCTTTTATATGGCTTTCATGAAGGGAACGTTTATTATTGGCTTCTTTGGATTTCATCCAAATGTGTTGGGTGTTACTTATGTTCAAGTAGTGCAGGCAGAGATATAAATACTATCTAACATCTTCGAGTTGTGAAGTGATACAGATTTATATCCGATCATATACTTGATCTATGATCGTAAAAATATATACCATTTGTTTCATTCATCAGTTCCACCACCTCATATAGAATTGCATTGCATAAAGAAGCATCTTGGATTTTTATCCAGGGATTTTTCCAATGTACTTGGAAAGCTTCTACCTTCATAGCTTAAACTTACATCGTTATTAATCTGTTGGTATTGAAATATGAAAGCAATTGGACAATTTATGTCTATATCTAACGGGTTTTTATGTTCATAACTTCTTACTAGAGATTTGGGATCACCTCAAAACTTTCCTTGTTGTCTTAATAAAGCTAGAGGGTACAATATTGCCGAAGCTTAATGTACAAATTCTTATATACAATATATGAATATATATAACGTAAGTACGTGTATAGTATGTCTTGCATCCAAATAAGCTATTTCATTCGTGTACAAAATAAGGAAATGTAATTAAATGAAATAAAATAAAAGTTGGTCTCGCAAAATCTTCTTTGTTAACATTATACGTATTTCGTTACACGTCGCTCGACGGGCTACAAAGTAAATTATTTGACAAAAGTGTATAACTGGAAATAATGTAATTACTTTTGTCTTTTTTTTCATTAAGATTACCTCTGCAACTACTTGAATGTTTTTTCCATTGCTACTTGCATTTTGAATGTTTTTAGTATAAGTAGGTATTTTTGTACTACTCTTATAATTTATGATCACATTATAGAACGTAAGAATATAATATAAGTGTAACATACTGATTTAATACATGCTACACCTGTTCAGCTTCCTTCTTAATGATGGATGTGCTACACAGTATAAATTAATTAATGGAGAATGCCGGGAACTAAATATAGCCTAAAGGTCACTTCACTGTCTGAGAAAGTGAAGAGGAGCCAAGTAGAAAGAAAAAGGAAGTAACTCTCTACTTTCTACTTTATTAGGTTTCTCCTATGAATGATATGTCTTTGACTTTGCGTTGCACATAATAAATACGTCATTGTTCTAACCCATCTATTTAGGTTCCTTCCCCTCCCCCTCTCTTACTCCTTTTCACGTATTTTATTTCCCTGCTTACCGAAAGGCAAGTTTTTAATAAACCTAACAGGGGAATGTGGGCATCTTTAAAAAGCACCCCGTGCGCAATTTTCGAACATTTGAGTAAAAATCCCGGATTTCTGAATATTTCTCATCAAAATCCCAGATTTTATAGTATTTCGAACCTAAAGCTCGAAGAAAGGTTCGAAAAATCGTTTAGTTCGAAAAACTCTGACAATCCCGGGTGCGCCGCATGAGCGTACGTAAAGAATTTCCATGCCCAGGGGAATGTTAACAATATCATATATATTGTCTTCCATTTAATAGCAAAAAATCTCAAATTAAATTAGGACATTGTTGGTTTCCAGCAATCGTCAGATGTTGAGGAAAGTAGAATTTAATTCAACAACATTTTTGTGACACAGTGAGCTATATTTCATTGAGTTAAACTTTCTCTGTAAAACTCACACACCAACAAAAATAACTCAAGAAGTGTACCACTATATAGGGAGTAAGGTATAAAAGTAAGTTTATTATCATGAAACCGTCAATTCCTTTTACACAACGTACGAGGTATGAAAATGCTTCTAACGACGAAAGAAATGAGTACATACTTAAGTACTACACTCACTTTTGTATATGAAATATATATGCCTAACGAAAGACTTCAATAAGCAGGATACCTAATAAGTACGTATACAGTATAAGAAAAACTTATTTTCTAGCTAGCCTACCAGAAAAGAATACGGGAATGAACTGAACACATCCAAGCGGAAAATGAGAAAATTGCTAGGATTGGATATGGATACCATATAAAAAATTAATTTTCCCTTCTAATCTATTTACTTGATTAAATTATAGCAAAGTATATTATTACTCATGTCTCTTCCAGGAACTTCTGTGGCTGCATTGGGCACCAACCATAGGGCAAATAATAACTCCATGGAGCTACAGGTAGGTGCTGTGCTTTCAATATGAAATTAAATTGTACTCAACTCTGACAGCCAAAAGCAATTTTCTTTACTGCAAACAGAATCTCTTCGTGTGTGAGCCGGAAATGAATAAAATTTTATACACAATATTTGTACAAAACGTTCTTGTTTTGCACGGAAGTTGCTGTTAGCTATTTAATACTGTTTACTATATATCACATTTCAAATGTTGAAATTCAAATACAGAATGAATCTGACGTAATGTAAATATATACAGTCTTTCCATTCCCAGGAGTAAATTAGCTTTTTGAAATGTGTTTTTCAGCAACATCATATCTCAACCAAAACATCCCCACAAGTTGATCACGTATTCAGCAATAATGGGAACAGTTTACAGAATCCAGAGAATGTTAATGCGTCGTCATCATCCCCATCTTCATTTTCTGCCATGACCAGATTGCCTACAGATAGTGATACTAAGAGTGATTTAACTTCTGTAAACAAAGAGGATTCCGGTAAGTGCTTATCGTTCGGCGTTCCTTTTCTGTACCGCAAGTATATTTTCATTGGAACCACTCATATTTTCTCATTAGCTTTTGGCATATAGTTATATTCTCAGCAGCATCTTATACACTTTTATTATCACTGCAGTATTTCATGATTTGAGTGAAAAGTATGGGATGAAATGGGCCATTTAAATGCATGTCTTTTATACTTCTCTTATCCCATGCAATTGTGGGGAAAGCAATAAATGGGAATATAACATAACATAAGTTGTTACTGTTCTTTTTATGGTTGCACATTTTGGTACTATAAGACTATATCATCATTGTGTACCCTAACTCTAACTCTACTTGACTAGTCGCTATGTAGAAGCATACGTATGTATAATGCATACACATTGTCCTCAATTTTTGTAGACTTACATTTAGACAAAGGAAAGCCATCATCGTTACTGGAAATGGGAAAGGAGGATGAAAAGAACTCCAACCACCTTATTCTCAAACTGGACAGAAACTACACACCAAACG
>JAANSM010003891.1:0-12142 GCA_036850725.1 Orchesella villosa | reverse complement strand
CACAAATCATTGTCAGGTTCAGTACCAACCATGCAACAGCCATATCCCAAAAAACTATAGATTCTTCAAAATGGTAATCTGTAGCTGAAAACTGAGTAGGATAAATCGAAAAAGTAGTTGCTTCCTCCATGTTTAGAGACAAAGTGGTCAACACTTGACGCTTGCCACTGGAAAAGAATTAAAATTTTTTATTTGTGACGTGTTCAAGTCAAGCGCAAACTCGCGTGTTTAGCTTGAAAAAACTTATCTTTCACCTCAACCTGGCCCTAACAGACTAAGTGAAAATGATAAGAATCCAAAAGGACATCTGGCTTACTGGCTTACAGTGGTTTTAATGCGGTAATCGTGTAATTCGTGTGCCAAACATATGCTTTGATGAAATCATTCATCAATTTTATCATTGTAGCTTGTAGTTTGCTTAATACGAATCCATGGGAGTTTCCTCAATTCATACTTAATCAATCCCCCGTTCTTCATGAAATAATTATAGCTTGGAAATGTAAGGACCAATGACATCTAAAAACCATCTTTTAAGGTCATTGGTAAGGACAAAGCGGTACTACTAAAAGTGAAAGAGATTATGCTGGAAGCCACTATTTTCAACTATAAGATGAGTTTCTGGATTGGTTAGGAAATGAAGAAGTTGCGGGGAAAATAGGTACCTGATATTCAGTGCAGACACCAACACACTTGATGTCTTTGACCCAGACGAACGAAAGTTGTTGAAAGCGTTACTTAATTGCAAGAATGACATTCAGCCACGTACTTAATAAAAAATGGATGTTACCCATACTGCATCTCAATATACCCCACTTTTACAAAATCAGGTCGAAAATAGTTTGAAACTACAAACTTTACCTTTAGTCAGTGAAATTCCAACAGTTGCCCAAACCCCAATAACGATTGATAGCATAAAAGCAATCGTTTGACCATTTACATGATTTACAATCACAAAACTCTGTAAGCTCAGGCCATTCCGGCTCATGAAAAATATGTCAAAGCTATCGTCACTGATTGACAACTTCATAGTTATCAGTCAGTCAGTAACTGTGAAGGAAAAACTCTTTTTAGTTTTTCACGCCGAGCACCATTAAATAACCGTACAACATGGATTGTGAATCTTAATTTTAAAATTGCATTTAAATAAGCAATTACGTAAATGTATTTAAAAACTATTAAAACCTTAATGTATGAACTTCGTGCAGATACTCGTTTAAAATAAGATGCTGTTAGTATAATAATATGAAATGTAATTGTAATCTCTAAACGCCAAACGTTTATGCACACTTGCTCACAAGTTCGTGGTCTTGCAAGTTCTTGGATGACCTTCATCTAGCTTTAGACTTTCTTAAAAGACTGCATTTTGCTAAATCTTAATAGTTGATGTTGAAATCTTTTTTAAAAGAAAATGCATTGTCATTTATAATTGCCTTATAGTTATCCTACTCTTACCATAGTGCAGTACGATCAGGAAATAATTATTATTCACAGTAATAAATTGCACGTAAGCAAGGTAGACACGTAGCTGTGATCGAACACGCAAAGGATAACTATTGCAGTTATGATTATGCACGATTATGATTATGAGAGATTAAGCGTTCGAGAAAAAACTTCTAATTACTTGACCAATTCAAAAACTACTTACACTACATCCTTAAGCATCTCAACATATCCCTAAATATTTATTTTCATCGTAATCAGTGATGTTTTGAAAGTTGTCGCCAGTCGCCATTAACTTTTGAAGCGCTCACCAAATTTGCTGTACTAAAAAACATTGAGTCACAACACAAGCCCTTAAGGAGTACTATGTTTGCGCCAAAATAGGTTGAAATCAGTCAACCAACGTATGTGGCAAGGAGAGTGGGCACGGACAGACAGACGGACAGTTACGATTGGTAGAATTATTACTTAAGCTTGGGATTAAAGTTATTATTAGAATCATTACTTGCTGAATTACTATGATCGTAATAAGATGATCGGATACATTGAACTGAAGTGTTATCACAATCACAAACACGAAGCAATACGCCAAGTCAAACTGACACTGAGTAATGAGTAAAGGAACGAAGGAAATGATGCAAATAAGGTATGTGTAAGATGAGGAATATCATGAATATCATGATAAAGATTAATGAGACTCATCGTCATCATGTCATCATATTCCTTCATTATAAAAAAATTTATTCCAATTTTCCTTTTACTTGTAGCTTAATTGATGCCTTAACTGGTGTTCTAAACTGTCCCAATTTAAATCGTGATTGTAAAATGCATAATTCCGTAAATAACTGAATACTTACTAAATTGGTTGAAATGAGAGTTAATCTTATGAAATGTAAATTGCTAGTTAAGAATCTGAATGCAGTTGGTTAAAACTGCATACTTCATTGGATTTTCCAAACGTATTTCGCAACTGGAACAATGCCGAGCAGAAGCAAGCTGGGTTTTTACTAGTTTTACAACTCCAACCTCGGAGAAATGTGGTATAAGTATATAGTGGCGATCTTCTTTAGACTAGAGTTAATGAAGTTTCTACAAAGTACAGACACGCTTACTTTTATTTACGCAAGTAAACCGATTCCACGTAAAATTGACATTGAGTCAATACTTACCTTCCCGAAGCTTTGGGATATTAAATACAGCAACCTATCATGAAGGAAGTTTTTCAAGGTAACTATTACTGTCGGGTTGTATTGTACATGCGCCTTCAGCGTTATGAAAATAATCCATTATTAGCAGAAAACTTGATAGTCTTATTTTCAATTAAATCCTCTGGAAATTTTTAATTACATTCCGTAGGGATTTGTCATTTTTTTCTAATAATCGATAAAGAATAATCGATGCCAAGTCTTTAAAAGAGCTCTTCTTGCTTCTTTTCCTTCTCTTGTTTTTCCGTTTGTCAAGTAGTTCAGTTCTATTCAGGTTCCCCCTGCATTACTATGTAATACAGTGTTATCAAAATCCAAAGTCAACAACGTGACAGAATTATTTCCGGTGAAAGTAAATGAAAATACTTCTCTTAAACACCGACTCTTTCTGCCTGCTCACTGTTGTTTAAAACAATAATTTAAAAAAATCCAAACCACGCTTTTGTTACTTTAACATAATACAATTTCATTTAAATATCTGCAGATCCCTGACATAATGGTTGAGCCAACTGCAGTAACAATGACAAATGATGAGATTCAAGAATTTGAATCCATGTATTCCGAGATATTAGAGGCTGTTATCAAAGACTATGAAAACAGCCACGATCAATTGTATTTGGCTACAGACTGGATGGTAAAAGCAATGAATTATAACGTTCCTAAAGGGAAAAAGTTACGGTAAGGTCACCCTCTATATGTTGATGATAAATAAATACTTAAAACCAGTTCGTTTTTAGTTTTTTGAAATTAATGTGTCACAAATTTTCACTGCCAGAGGCTTAATGGTACCCATCACATATCGAAACTTTGTAAAAAATCCAACAAAGGAAGAAATGCGGATGGCGTATGTACTCGGATGGTGTATTGAAATTGTAAGGCTTAACCCATTATTAACTGACAAGGCATGTGAATGCTTTTCCTATTCTTTTTACATTTTTTACGGCTTGTAATAATTGTAGTATCAATGTTTAATGTTTAACCTGTTTTTCAAAAGTTGCAAGGAGCTTGCTTGGTGGCTGATTAATGCGGATGGCGTATGTACTCGGATGGTGTATTGAAATTGTAAGGCTTAACCCATTAAATGAAAAGGCATGCAAATTCATTTTCCTATCCTTTTTACCTTTCCGGCATGTAATATTTATAAGTGTTTTATGCAACTTTTAAAAAGTTACAAGGTGCTTGCCTGGTGGCTGATGATATCATGGATAAAAGTGAAACACGACGAGGACAACCCTGTTGGTATAAGCTTGAGGATGTCGGTCTCATGGCTGTGAATGATACATTCATGCTTGAGAACCTTGCGTATAAAGTTTTAAAACTGTACGTCTCGAAGGAATCCTTATTACATGGAAGTGCTTGAGATTACACATGAAATTACACTCAAGACGATACTTGGCCAATGTATGGATTGTCACATGGAAAACTCTGATGACATTTTGGAGAGGTGAGTTGTGTGTAAAATGAAATTAATTATGTGGATGTTATAATACTCGAGAAAGTGGTGTATGACGCACTGAAATTGTATAGCAATAATTTATTGTGTTGTGACTTCATATAGCTTCACGATGGACCGATATTCATCAATCGTAAAATACAAAACAAGCTATTACACCATGTATTTGCCAGTTCTTTTTGGAATGATTATGGCTGGAAGAGGACGCGACCAAAAATCAATACAAAAGGTTGAAGAGATTATGCTGGACATTGGTCACTATTTTCAGGTACAAGATGACTTTCTGGATTGTTTTGGAAATGAAGACGTTACGGGGAAAATAGGTACTGATATTCAGGACAACAAGTGCTCCTGGCTTTTTATTCAAGCTGTACAAATAGTGTAATGATAAGGAGCTGGAATGCCTTCTAAACAATTATGGATGCAATGAGCGAGGGAAGATAGAAAGGGTTAAGAGATTGTATAAAGACCTGGAGTTGGAAAACGTCTTCAGAGAATATGAAAACAATGTGTATTTGGAAATTGTTGACAAAATTCAGAAACTACCAGCTGAATTGCCGGGGAAGCTTTTTGAAATGTTATTACTGAAAATTTTCCAACGTCAGAATTAAAATTCGAAGACATCTAAGAAATCATTTATTTGCCACTAGAATGAATTGCTATTTATATGTAATGTAATAATATATCGGTGATCGGCTACTCCCATACCCTCATACCCTATTGACTCTTAATAAATTTTAATTGTTGGTGGTACAAGTGGTTGATGTGGTACGCATTTACTTTTTTCAATATTTTGTGACACTTATGTTCATGGGTTTAATTTTAAAGAGGGATTCAGTAACGCAAGCTTCTGATAACTAAAATCGACTTTTATTCGTTATTTTACGCTTCAAACTACATGCAATAATTTAGTCGGATTTACAAAATTAAATTCGAATTATCTCTTTCTTACGCTGCCACATGCGATTCTGAATCTAAATTTAATCTCGCTCCATTTTTCACTACGTATTCTATCTGCAAAATTCGTTTTTCTCCTCTCGGATTCAGGACATTGGCTAATCTCTGGCTGCGTCAACTCCATCTGTTAATGAATAACAAAAGAGCACCACCATATTAATATGTTTATTCAAGAGAAACATTAATTATCCATATAATTTTGAATTAAGTATACCTTTGACAAGGACAAACAATTAATTTGATACTGAAAGACAGCGGCTATACAAATGCCAATATGTAAAATCTGGCCATAGCACATCAGTAAAGCATATAACGGTTTCACTACTTTGCCATAGCAGGAAGTCCGACAAACGCAGTTCTCCTGATGTTCTGACCAACAAATCAAGATCCCTCGGGGGATGAATTTGGAAAGCATCTTCGAGAAGCGCTTCTGACACATCGGCTTGTACCAGCTCCCCATTGGAAACTCCAGTAATTAATGAATTAACACCCCTCATCATTTCATTCCGTGCTATATACAACATGGAACGGAGAATATTAGCTGATTTATCATTTATATCAATTGCCAGAATTGTATGTTACTTTTTATAATTACCTGTATACGCAAAAGCTACTCTTAGTTTCAGTTTCGAATTGTTCTTAGTCATAACCATGGCCTTGGCCATAAGCTGCTTTAAATCTAATGGAACCAGTGACCAATCCCCAATTACTTCAATACACACACCAATGCGGTGAATCTCGTCCCTGCAAAAATAGTATTTAATAATTTGGTCAATTCGCATTCGAGAAGATAACCCACTTATTTAAATTATTGCTATTTGTTCAATTCCTTACTTTTCTTCCAAAAGCTTCTCGAATTTCTCCTTTGCTAACAGCATCAACCCATTAACTTCATCACTGGAACGTTTAAAGTTTTCGATACTAAAGGCATATACTGTGACTTCCTCAACTCCCAAGTCCAAGCACCACCGAAGAGTCTCCGAAAGTTTGTCAAAACTGCAAATTCAATCAAACTGGTTTCAATCTCAATCCAAATCAAACAAAGCACCATATTCATTCGAATCCATCAATTGAAACCCATAAAATATTTCCACGTTCAGTGTTACATACCCTTTCTTATGGCCATCAACATTGCCCATGTTATTTCCCTTGGCATATCTTCGATTGCTAAAAACACAAAAAGAGAAAGTCTTTGTTCACTTTCCACTGCTGCTGCTTTCTTATCTTCAATCTTAGCATTACACAAATTGTACACAGACTGAAAACTACATTCCATGCATTATTTCACCATTTCCTATCTCAGCTTACCCATCCAATATAAATCCAAGATGTTTCGGAATCGGTCCCATTTTCAGTATATTTTTACAAAACTTCTGAATCCAGGTATGCTCATCATCCTTAATCCACGTTGTCATTTTTATGCCCACTGATTCAAATAGCCCCTACCCGGTCTCCAATAAATACTGATGACTTTTTTTAAACTTACAACTTAACCTTAAAATATGAGCACCTCCAACCTTCAACTTCGCACTTTCAACTTTACTACTTGCTCACATTTATCACAACCTTCCCACATGTTCACCTCATGAACCTACTAATCACATTCATTTTATNAAATATGAGCACCTCCAACCTTCAACTTCGCACTTTCAACTTTACTACTTGCTCACATTTATCACAACCTTCCCACATGTTCACCTCATGAACCTACTAATCACATTCATTTTATAATGCATTAACTTGTCTTCTTAAAATCACCCCTACCACCCACCTAGTCAGTGATTACCTAATTTTAACAGCTGAAGGCTGAAGTTTACCAACTCATCAAAATCATGTTATTATTTCCATTATAAATGTACGTGTGTATAATGTAATCGTCATCTGTCTTCAATTTGATCCCGCTCCTTGTCAGCTGCAATACTATAGATTTGCCCCTGTACCACAAGTTCCAATACCCTTTGGCAAGCGAGAAATCATTGGATTTTATACCTTAGTTCAGAAACTCCTCTTATGTATGTTACCGTACATGGCTTCTAAGGTTCAAGATATTTTGTGCTAAAGTATAAAAGACTCACAACCCTAAAACTTATGAAGAGTTAGCTGCTACGCGCTTTTAGGCTCGTTTCAACATCTCAAATATACCCCATTCCTCAATTGAAAACAACAAAAGAACAACTTTTGTGGATATACATAAGCATAAAAGTACATATAAGACTAGGCACTACGTATAAAATACCGAGAAGGAAGGTAACAAGAATGAAGAAGGGAGCAAGAGCAAGTCGAAGGATGAATTTGATAATACGTAATATCAACTTGAATTGAATATAATGTGGCCATCAAACATTGAACATAGACGAAGGGATGAATAAGAAAAAAAGAGTTTTAGGATATGGATATACTTACACAGTATATAGTTAAGTACAAAGTAGGGACAAAAATATACGTAAAGTCAAGTGCACGTAACTAACATATAAAATACATAGCGCATTTACTTTTATACAAAGGAAACGTATTTGAGATCGCGAATATACCTAAAAGAGGTAGTTGTATATATAGTTGGTTATTGGTTAGTAGGGGTCTTATTACGTTTTAGGTATATATATAAGTAAGTATATATTGATGTTTATACACAAGCAGGATTTTCTTTATGCATATCTCCATGTATAAGGACGGTATTGGTGGCAATGTTGTTCAGGACGGAGTTGAAGTATAAGAGCGAAAAAGACTTTTTGTGTGGAGACAGTGTACTCTAGTCTTATTGAGTAGAGTTGATGCTGCTGGTGTGTGTGTGTAGTTTAAGTTGAAGCTGTGTCAGTTGACGCAATGGATTCCACAGAACGGAACTCAAAACCTTTCCTTGACCTCTCCAATCCCTTGTACAAAGGTAACCAAATTCATTTTCTGATACAACTTTTTACCCTGATTAAAATGAGGCTAAACTCATCCTTATCCATGGGGTTGAAGTGAACCTAATCTAGGGTTGAAAATGGGCGAGGGATTTTATACGTGCATGGTCATGGCATTTGTAGCATTGATTGTGTGTTGTTTTTTGAACTTTTTGCAGAAGTGTTTTTCTTGGTGGCTCAGTTCTTATCCGGAACACCATGTCAAAGGGCAGCCAAGGTAGGTGATAAGCAAGGGTTTTTGTGGGGATTAAGGGTTGGTGATGGTGTTTTTGTGGAGTTTGGAGTTGGTGTGGGGCGATTTTGAAGAGGATTTTTGTAATTAAAAAAATTGTTTTGTTTTTGCAGGCACTGATAGAAGAGTTGGAAGCACATGAGGTAAATTTCATTTTATTCACACATCCAGAGAGAGTGAAAAAGGTCTTGTTGTCGGCTTGAAATGCACGTGTAGACTGAAAATCAGCTGGCTATCTGGTCGAGCCTTTATAATAATGACAGAAAAAGAGAGTCAAAAATAAGAGTGGTTTGGTTGGAGTTGGAGGAGGAGACCAAAAACTGAAGGAGTTGAATGGTTCACTAACGATAGTTCACTTGACTGGAGGAAAAATCACATTTTTGTTTGTCTATAGTTTGCAGATGATTTAGTTTGGGTTGAGAGAAGTTGGGATGTAGGCAACTTTTTCAAGACCAAGGTTCCTTGTCAATGAAGACTTGGTAATGAGTCTGATAGGCAGACAGACAGATTGATATTTTTGTTTACATGATGGTGATGATCAGGATTATGTAATAGTTATGACAGCTCTCTTAGATGTTGTGAATGAGTTGGTGGCGGAAGTGTTAGCATCATAATAGAGAAATTGGCAAAAGGTAGTCAGATGAACTTCCTGTTGCATTGCAATCTTGCACTTGACTTGATTTCTTCTCTCTCGCTAATGCTATTTGGTCATTAGAGTGCTCATAAATTTTAATTAATTTCATTGTTTTTTTGCAGTTAATTCCTGATCGAGTTAATTGGCTTGGAGAAACATCTCGCCAGGACTTCAACTCCTTCGTAAGTACCATCAGGTGACCTGACCTCAAGGGTTAGGTGACCTCGACAGTTTTTTCGATTTTTAAGAATGTTGGTCAGTGAAGTATGGGGATTGTTAGGAGCAGGGTAGAATTTAATTTTTTTCGAAATTTCAATTAGTTTATTCTTTTTCGGGGGTGAGAAAATAGGGATCGGCCCGAATTTGGAAATTTTTCTGCATAGGGGGATGGGAGGACTGGGTGGTTTGTCTGCAATGAATTTATACATAGTTTGGTTTGACAACTTGGGATCTTTTCATTTTATAAGGCAAGGCCAGATTGGAGTCAGAAAGAAGGAGTGTGTAGTATAACGTATTTACCATTTTGTTCATGTCTCGTATAGTTTGGTTTGACAACTTGGGATCTTTTCATTTTATAAGGCAAGGCCAGATTGGAGTCAGAAAGAAGGAGTGTGTAGTATAACGTATTTACCATTTTGTTCATATATCTCGGTTCTTGTGAAGTAGGAGCATGAACAGATCCTTTTGTGGTGGCCTACGTGCTACAAACAAGTTTTCTGACTCTCTTATATCGTACTGGGACGGATATATGATACATATAAAGGTTTACCTAACTTTTTAGATAGACAGAGACCGTACGTACTACATTTTGTGCATATGTGAATAGGCATAAGTAAGTAGTAAGTATACACATAAGTATATATGCAGACACAGTTTCAAGGCTATAGTGCTGACTGTAAAGTAAGGGTTTCAGCTTTCAGTTATATGTTCTGAGAACTTGCTTTGCTCTGCGTAGTTTGGGAATGATGACTAAGAGCTGTAGTGTTTATATACCGTACTTACTTCACTATGAAATGAAGCTGTATGATCGAGCTATATATTTATCAGTTTCGTACTATGGGATATCCTATAGTTCTAAAGGCTGTTACATCGATATCGTTTTTTAGTCCATACACCATATGAGTAATCTTTTTCACTTTTATATATTACCTTTAGTGTGGTTATGGTTGTTACTCTTGTTGGTCCAAATGTATGCATTGTGTATTGTCAGTAGATGTATCTCTTCCACTCACTATTGCTTACAATTAGACAGTATTAGAGCAACTCGAATCTGCTGAACCTCGGCTATAGTATAGTTATACTCTGTAATGAAAGTATACTGTATTGTAGCATTTTACCCATGATTCACAATTTCACAGTATCACATCTCATATCTGTACTTTGAAAGAATTTTACTGCATATATAAAGTACACTGAGGGAGAGTAGTAGGGTTAATGAAAGTATACTGTATTGTAGCATTTACCCATGATTCACAATTTCACAGTATCACATCTCATATCTGTACTTTGAAAGAATTTTACTGCATATATAAAGTACACTGAGGGAGAGTAGTAGGGTGTAAAGAATATGTATATCATACAGTTACTGTCTATAATGTTTCTTGATGATGTACATGTACAAAACGTATTCTAGAACAAAGTAAAAAATATGTTTTTGCCAAGCTTTTATCAATGAGGGATACATTTGGAATCAAAACTATTTTAAGTAAAGATAATGCAGCATCGAATATCGATTGATTGGAAGAAACACGTTAAAAGGTGGAATATGAAACTTTCATTTGCCTGACTTCATGACATTATGACATCATAAACGATGTGAGCATTTAGAGTTCAGAATGGACTGTATGATTTTTGATATTGATTGGAAGAAACACGTTAAAAGGTGGAATATGAAACTTTCATTTGCCTGACTTCATGACATTATGACATCATAAACGATGTGAACATTATATTTGGTTTATAATAATAGAAATTACGATTGCTTTCCTTATTCGTAGAATAAGCAGATTGTATTCTAAGCTTTATTTTTTTATGATTTTCACAGTGCTCCCAGTTTAATCACATTGGTCCAAATCATTTACCAAAACTTCTGGAACTCTGTGTGAAAGCAGCAGATGCAAAATGTCCTACTTCAGTTTCAATCAACAAGAGTCTTTTATCAAGCTCAACCTTATCATTACTAAGCAGAGCTTCGGGCCCCGCTGGAAAATCTTCAGAATGTTCATGGTCGAGAAGACATGGGCAAATAGCGGCTTTTCGCCCACAGAAAGACAAGCGAGTATTAAATCCAGGTATGCCTAAAACATTTATTGATGTACGTATTTAATATTTAAGTATTTTGCTGAAAAACATTTTACCAAATTACCGGTTAATGTCTAATTGGTGTTTTTAATTTAGTCCAATCAGTGCTGGATCAATCAATAAATGGAAACCGAATGAATCACGGCTTAATTAAAACTGATTTCTACGAAAGACTGCAACTTTCATGCGGCATACTGGGACATCTCTCCGCAGTTTACTGCGTATTATTTGACATGACTGGGAAATACATTTTTACTGTAAGATCAATGTTCTTCAAGCAAAGAATGATTGTCCTTACTTTTTACTTTGCGTAATTGTAATTCGGACCTAATTTAATGCTAATTCGTCCAACTTTTAAGGGCGCTGATGATAACCTGGTGAAAATATGGAGCGCTCTGGATGGAAGACTCTTAGCTACCCTTCGCGGAGCTTCCTCAGAAATTACAGATCTCGCTATAAATAGTGAAAACACGTTGCTGGCTGCCGGAAGTTGTGATAAGCTTATTCGTGTGTGGTGTCTTCGAACGTGTGCTCCAATTGCAGTTCTAAATTCTCATAGTGGAAGTGTCACATCTCTCTTTTTCTGCCCTATCCCAAGATCTCGTCATCCGGTTGCCTTCTTGGCGTCGACATCTACTGATGGTTCTTGTGCATTTTGGGGTTTCACCGAACATGCGGAAACTGGTCATGTTGAATTCCAGTAAGAGTTAATTTTTTATAGTCTTTTGGCGTCATTTAATTTTAGCTTTATTTAACTGGAGTTTAAAACTGTAATAGGCCGAGACCTACGTTATATCAAGAACGAATGAGACCAGGACATGCACAAATGATTTGCTCATCGTTCTCTCCTGGTGGTATCTTTATGGCAGCTGGTAGTGCTGACAATAACGTTCGTGTTTATAACATGTTGGGTCAAGACGGCCCAGAACGTATCTTGGAAGTCGAAGTTCATAGTGATAGAGTAGATAGTATTTCATGGGCTCACGAAGGGCTTCGGTTCGTCTCAGGATCTAA
>JAANSM010003890.1:0-12144 GCA_036850725.1 Orchesella villosa | reverse complement strand
TTATATATTAACTTACACCTATGCTAATTTCATATTTTTCCTCATGGTTGTTGAGATTATTTAAAGCACCGTGGATCCTACTAACCTGCGGTTAAGAATTGAGCTGATACGGTTGATGATGGTTGGTGGTAGTGGTGACGGTGAGAGATGCATAAAATAGTCACAATTTTTTTGTACATGGGAATGTGTTTTTATGTGTTCGTGGGACGAATAAATGTTATTGGATGAGTTGAATGGGAGTGATCAGTTTTTGGGAGAGTCGGAATAGCAGCATCCAATTTGCTTCCGACAGTATAAATGTTTGATTCGTAGGTAAGGCATGGGCGAAACCACCGGGATTCGGGCATCATGATGATGCGCAGTGTATTTCGATCGATATGCACGGGAGTTGAGTTTCTTGGCTGGAATAAAAACAGCTTTGGAACTTGGAAGGTTCTTTTATATTATATGGGTAGTAGTAGTGTGCTCCTTTAAACCATTCACGTTGCTGTGTGAGTGAGTGTGTTTGTGTTGGCAAAGAGAGAGAGAGAAAAAATACTTGAGCGTATGCTTCATCGTCTTTCAGAGCTTTTTATGCATTGCGATTAGATTCCCCTATTTTCTTTCGCATATAAATGCCAGTCTTTAAAACACATCTCCTTTCCGTATGTAAAATATCTCATATGAAATGAACGTTTTCCTTACATATATATGAGAGAGAGAGCTTTTTCGCTTTTGCTTCAGCTCAAAAACTCATTGTAACTCAGCTCTCGGTTGCTAGTTTTGCTTGGTCTGACTGGAGTTTTAGTTGGGGTGTTTTGTTAATGTGCTCCAGTCACGATATACTCGTATGGTTTATTCATAAGCACACGAAAAGTATCGCTAATGGTATCATGCGTTCTAAAACTTTTTTTGAGAGACTTTTTCCTCACAAAAATGCATATACATTCTTTGCTTGTGGCCCGGAAATGTGTGTTTTTGCGTTTTCATAGTGTATCTATTCCACAAAACTCATCCTTTTATACGGGATTTTTGTTTTAAGGAAATGGATGCTGCTTAATGATCCGTTTTCCTCCTGCCCTGTCGCTCTTTTCTAAACCTCGTAATTTTCCGGATCACTCTTGAATCCTACGCCCGGAAATATATGTACATCAAATAAATGCTAAATACAACCCATTTTTCATGGGGACCCAGCGCCTACACAGAGCATTGTGGCTATACCGTATTATTCGCTAGTCTCATCCATCCTCTGATGGCTTTTGCTAATTAACTCGTTGACGGAGATGCAAGGAATTTAATGAACTGTGAAGCTTGTGGGATTACCGCAAGAACTTAATTATTTTAATGTACTTGCCAGACTATCAAATGCAAAAGCTCGAGAGCTCGTGAGCCACACGGCTTTTTCCTATATCATTCCATTATTGCTTTGCTCCTCTGTTGTGTTTGTTGCAGAGTGAATTAAACGGAATTAAATGAAGGAATGATGAAGATGTGACGGGTGGAAGCTTGACAGGATGATGGATCATGGGAACACAATGTAATTGAAACCCGAATGTTTGGATTGGCAGGGTTCGTCTTTTTTTACAAGGGGGTTCCCTCTCATTCAGCTCTGCTGCTTCTTTTGTTCATTCACCAGGGGGTAAAGTGCCGCTTGGCAGGTGTGGGATTGTGTGATTGGGATATTGTCGTGTGTTTGTTAGCTTGTTTAATTAAACCATATGATTTTGATTGGATGAGAATGAGAAAGTAAATAAATATATATATCTACAGATTTTGATTCAGATTCTCAAAAAACTTACCTTGAAAATAGGATTTGGTGCGTAAATAAGCCACCGCGAGCCTAAGGATCGAGAGCCTGTCTAGCTTACTCAGAATATTTTGCTCGAACGGGAGTAACGAAGCTAAGTGATCCAGCTCCGCATTCAGCCGTTCTCTGTGACGCTTGGATGGGTTACTCTTCTGAACTCCGTCTTTTGGTGGTGGCTTGATGCTAAAAACAATTCAAAAAATAACACTTACACTTGGTGATCATCATCATCATTTTCTTTCTTTCAAATGGGTTAAGGAAATGTACTCTAATCATAGGTAAATGCACTGTACACTGTGCGTTATGGTGCTATTTACTCTTAGTAAAAATATTCTAAAAAATGATGTTGAATGTGTGCTCGTAATAATTATACTCTGATTTTACGTAATTATGTGTATGTATAGAATGTAGAGAACTTGACGTTTTTTGACAAAGATACATGAAAGTGAAAGGGGGATATATATTATCCGAGGAGAGCGAGAGAGACCCTTTTTCTTCAGACTGAAAAAGTAATAAACATTATTTATATGGGGCTAGACTACACTCCATTCATTCCTACCTGACTCCAATCCACCACACCGTACCATATGGCTGGTGGGGATTTTTCATTCACTTCACGGTGCATTAAAGGGTTCCTCGTTCTTTACGGCTCGCATATATCCTCATCTCTTTTTTACGGGGCATTTTACATACAACCATAATATCGATACACATACGCCTCTATCACGAATTATCGTGTTAATTAAGTCGTATATATTGGGTAAGTTGTAAGTAACGTTTTTTTTCTCTAAGCACTAATTTTATTCAACCCAAAATGATTTATTTCTGGAGAAGTATAAAAGAGTAGTATAATAGTAAAATTGGGATATTGTTGATTGTTAAAAAATCTGCAAAGCCGTTGCCCTTGCAAGGCCGAAAGTGAAGAGCGTTTAAAAAAACTAGAGCGTTATGTATGTTACTGAATGATTTGTATTTGTGACTGCACGCAAAGATGAATCGGGTTATTGCGTTTTAAACACACATGAAACGTGTGCGTGTGAAGTATATATATCACGTGTTTAGTGTCCATCAAAAAAACTTCTCAGTTTTTTCTATACCAAAAACCCTACATATCGTGTATGACTATGTCGAGAGAGTACATATTTTTCGCAACTTAACGTGTCAAGAAACCTTTCTTGGGCTATTGATGAATGCAACTCGTATATTGGTTCATAATAGAACCCATGCACTTTTCTGCACTTTAACTAGACTTATGTAATTATTACCCACAAAATATATATCAAACATGCGTAGAAAAAAATTTGCGTGTTCTCCCCAAATTTTTACTTGCCTAAAGGAATCAAGGAATCTTCAAATCAATATGATTCTAAGCCGTAGTTGGGGGAATTTCCAGTAGTAAATACTTCAATATTTAAGGCGTATAATGCGTAATGGGATAAAAAGGATTAGCTTAAATTGGGTTAAATCATAAGCAGTAGGGAGTATAAAGCTAATAATNCTTAAATTGGGTTAAATCATAAGCAGTAGGGAGTATAAAGCTAATAATAACATTTAGGGAACTAGTGTAAAAAGAAGGATTGTCCAGTGTAACGATGTGTTCTTTTTCGTGAACATGCTGGAGAAATATTATAAACATGTTAACTTAACGTATGTAATCGGCTTAAGCCAAAACCAACCTACTTTCATATGTGTCTAAAATACAGTTATGTAGTGTCTTCTTGTCTTTCTAAACAGTTGGAAGTTGTAATGGAATGTATCGAAAATCGAATGGAACATTGAGCATTTGCCTTAAAACCAAACCATGATGATTGCTTGTATTGAAAATATTGAAATGAAATGAATGGTATTATTATTACGTAATCTTTCAAAAATGACCAGGGGCTGGGTGAAATAAGAAACGAATTCAAATAGAAGAAACTAAGAATCAAGAGAGTTCATTTTGGAATCGTTCCCATAAATGATAAAATGAAAAGTGAGAATGAATTTCTCCAGTTGTTCTGATATATATTGAAGTGTAACTCTTGCAGGGTGGTTTTTTGGGTTTATAGTTTGCCTGACGGCTTTGCCATGCCTGCAACACACGTATTGTCAAATAAGCCTATCCTTTTGATTTATGAAACGGGCTGCCCGTATTTAGAGTACACACCTCATCTCACTCATACACGTTTTTATTTTTCAGTGTATATATCTATATGTGCACTCGAACGAATGAATCCATTTCATATTAACATGAGTCAGAACATATATGAGGTACAAAACTAAGAAGGTAGGGTTTGTAAATAATTTAATGTGTTTTTTTAAGAAAAAAGTTCATTAATACGGTTGTTTACGTTAACATGTTGTAATTTAGTGGATTTGAAACTCGTATATGGGAATACACAAACATTATATATTTGTCATTTGAGACTACGTCTCTTTAGTTCAATTTCAATCTTTTAAAAGTTATTTGGACAATCTCCTTTTTCAATCTGTTTCAAAATGATTTGTATGTATGGACATGAGAGTTAATGGCTTTTACAAAAGATTTTCATCATTATTAACCATATCTCTAATACGTTGTACGTATTATTCATTGTGGATTTAATTTAGAGTTTCCAGGATTTTGAAATATTGGAATTCATCTGCGGTTTAATTGGCTGCAAAGACAATTTTTACGGGGTTTTATAGTTGCTTCATTATTTGATCATCAGCCTTTACAAGAAATGTATGGATTGTTCCACAAGAAATTATTTAACTTGCACTTTTTTATATTTTATTTATGGTTGCGGTTTATTGGGTCTCCTAAATTGTATTCATGGCTGGTTACTAAAAATTGAATAATGGAACTTGTATTTTTTGCTACCACAAGTAAACTACTGTTGACAGAGCATGGAAATGGAAATTCGTATATTGGAATTCATTACGTGGTTGAATAGAAGACTGCTTTCTTGTGCATATTTCGTGGAAGTTTGATCATTAGCATTTGACATTTGGAAATCTAAGGGTGAAGGGCAAACCCAATTAAATTTTGAACTCCATAACATCAAGCATTCAATTCGATCTCCTGTTTTTTCGAGAGTTTTTCCTCTTTGGTATTTATTGAAAAACTTGAAAAGTTCGAGATTATTGATTGACGTATTGACGTGTGGATATGAAAATGTCCTGGATGATATTGATACTGACTGAGATCATAAAAAATGGAACATTTCAGTAAAATTGCCATGAAAATTTCAAATGAATTTAATTTGTAATTATTTTCAGCTTCACTACTTTCTGGAAGCTAAATACGGTAGTTTTAAGAATGCCAATGCAAATTCCAGGTAAATACTAAATACACAACGTTCAAGAAACTGTCCATTGAGTTGAGTTGTCAACCTGGATAATGGGAAAAGAGATAAGATTGTTCACCGAGTTTAGTCACTATCTTTCCTCGTATAATCTATCTACCTATAAAATTTTCAGTTTCAATCCAGTTTCCCCCTCACTATTTTCCTTTTTGTATATTTCCAGCTATAAGAATATTCATATTCCATGCTAATGTGATTGCATTGTTTTGACATTAGAAAAACCTAACATTTTTTCCTACAACATTATTCCTAAATCCAAGTAAACAAAATCCGGCTAATGTTTCCAGCATTTTATCCTAATTTTGAAGGTATTTTATGAGATTAAATACGGCGTCAACTAAACCGATTCTCTATTTATTCAATTTTTTTATCCCAATTTAAATTCAACTCAAGTGAAAGTTTTGTTTGACAAACGCACAGTCTCGAGAAAACTTTCATGACAAAATACATATCACTATCTTATAAAATCACCGTGAAAGAAATCCTTTATAAAAAACTGAAAATTTCACTAACCTTTTTCCATTCCTTCTCCTCCTTTTGGTGGCGTATACAGTTCCACCAAGTTGACTCATGTTCATATTGAGCATACCGTTCAATTAGTTCACTATTTAATAATATTGTTAGAACCGAAACTGGAATCACTAGTTATGCATAATTGAAACTCCACATAAAAACAAGCACATGAATATCCAATGGGGGAACTCAACTATACGCGAGACTCCTCACTCCAAAAAACGCCGAGTATATTAAGTTGCACGTTGCATAATTGAAAACTTGATTTATTATTAATCGGTATGTGATATCAAATTTGTATGCATACGTATGTTTTTGCACTATGTGAGCAGGGCACTTAGAACAGAAGCATTGTGTCAATTTATGTTGTGTATTGGTTGGTGGAGGAGCAGTAGTCATGTAATCGTTGTTGTCCGTCCAAGCCCCAAAACCAAACTAAAAGGGAAGGCAATCTCTATCTAAGCTCATGTTACTTTTCAGCAGTATACTTAGCTTTTAGCTTTAAGCTCTGCGTCTCGTCCTCGTCCAGGTGAAAAAGGAGAGACGAAGAAGTAACCTTTATGAGAGTTTGTTAGATCTCAACCCTTCTTTTACCTGGGCGAGCGAGTTTCATGAGCTCATGAGCGCCGACAAACGAGCGCTTATGCACTTTTTAATGCACTCATCGTTTCTCTCGTCTCTCCTCTCTCCTTTTTTGTTACTTTACTTTGTTACGTTACACCTGAGCACAATGTTTGGTCATTCTCATTCATATCGATCTGGCCGTTTTGTTGTACATAATAATGCTGAAGGTGAGCTAGCTTTGATACGTGAACGAGACAGGGAAGGGAGGGGGGTAATGAGGAAACGGGATGGACTAGCTCTCAACCCTGCTAACCTAGAGGTGGAGTCTATACACACTTCTGGGTGGTGGGGCAAACTCGGCTTGGCTCTGATTTGTGAGACGCTTTTTATGCCCTTACTCGATACTGTGCGCTATTGGGATATTGTTTTGTGTATTGTGTGCTTTATTGGAGAGAAAAGGATTTTTGCTTTTGACTTTTTGAGGTTGTTTTTTGCAGCCCACGCGTTTATGTACGTTTTCAACACTGATTTCTTTTAAATCGGGGGATTTAATTCGTTGTGGCTATGTTCAATGTTGCTTCGGGAGTTTTTTACCTGCATTTTAAATTATATGTAATTAATCAATATCAGTATGGTTTAGCAGATTCCGTTGCTGTATTTGGTATTTGATGCATTCTTCAATTTCGAATTTCTGATTTTGTTTGCATTTTTAAATTAACGTGAAGGTAGGAGCTTCAGGGTGGTGTGATTTTACAGGCGAGTTGAAAATTGGGATCTGGATTGAGCAACAACTCAGGAATAATCATGCATAACGCATAGAATGTTTGTATTTTAGATGTAGCTGTTAGCTAGTTAGCTGTACCTAAATGGTTTGTTGCAAGTTTTGTATGATATTATGACTTAATGATTCACATGAATTTTAAAAGGTTAATTTATTTAATTTTATAGAGTTGATCAGGTGTTACAAAAGAAGATTTCGAATACACTATATTCATTTCAGTATAAATTACTTTTCCAAGGTTTTATTGCACACTAGCTTTCTCCTCTCAAATTAGTTGTTTCGAAATTATTATGACTCATAATAGTTTATGAGTCATAACTGCAAATATTTCATCAGTATATGTTAAAAGCGTCCTTAGTTTGAAAGCACACACTTATTTGCGTCACCTAATACTAATTGCTTATTCCAATTCATCAGTTCAAATGTGAATTCGATCACATTAAAAATGTAAGCATGTTAGCTGTATGGCCAAAGTCGATAGTTTCACCTTGTTAGTTAGTTCTTTGCCTATATAAGTATTAAAGTTTGAGAATTTTTGTACTACTTTTTTTGTAATTAGCAAGTATCTAGTTATCCAAGCAAGTAATTTAAATCCTGTGCCTTCATACATCATAAGTATTTTGTTTAAATATTAATCTTTGGTTATATTTTCGCATTACTTTAAACATGAACAGACTTCATATCGTTTAAAAATTTCTATACAGCTACAAACTCACATTCTCAGTAAAGGCTAAACAGTATTGCCTTTCAAGTAAAATCCTTGAAATTTTATTTGTTTACGACGCTAATGGCAAAAAATAAATTGCTTAAAGAATATTGAAGCAAATGTGACGTTATATGCTTATAGTCTGAGGAAATGAGATAATAAGTTAAATATTACATGCCGTGGGAAAGGTTATTCAATCAGATAAAAGTTTTAACGAACAAAACATTGTATTATAAATCAATTCCGCATTATAGTCTGAGGAAATGAGATAATAAGTTAAATATTACATGCCGTGGGAAAGGTTATTCAATCAGATAAAAGTTTTAACGAACTACAATAATGATATTATAATGAAACTCAACATAACATTGCATTGTGAAACTGTTTTTGTTGTTATTTCAAAAGCTTATTTAAAATGATGTACTTCACATTTACAGGTACTTCACATATACAATGTCCTGCTGGGTACTTTTGATTTGCATTGGTAATCCCGTTCGGTTGCCTGAATATTGGCAGCATTCCTCTAAACTTTTTATGTAAAACGCAAGAAAAATGGTTTGGAAATAGTATATAATATGCGGAATTGATTTATAATACAATGTTTTGTTCGTTAATTGATTGTTTTGAGCTAGTAATATGCGTTTGCATACATGAATTTTTGTGCTTTGGTTCTTGGCTTTACTGTTTTGCGTTTTCAATACGATTGGTAGGTGCAAGCTTGAAACTAGCCTTGTAATTATAGTTATTGAAACTTTTTTATACTCATTCGATTCTACTCGGTTATTCATGCAAATTTGGAGTCAATAAGTCGAGAGTTTTTCTCTATAATATACGTAATGGATTTCTGCATTTCGGGAGAAGAAACTGGTTGATGAAAGTCATGAATTATGAATGAACCTCTGTGTATATATTGGGGGAGGTATATAAGCTTTTAATTAGATCCCTAGACTTTTTGGGAACACTCCTTTGTAATGTACCGAGTTTTCTAGAAAAATTCCTATTAGTTGACGAATTTTATTTTGCAAACTAATCTAATTTTATGCAGAATCCAATTCCGAGAAGAAATACCAACCAAAAATGTTTTCTAGTGGAATAGAATAACTCTCAACTTAGGTTTAATTGGCTGAAATGAAAGTTACAGGGTATATATGAAGCAGTGCAGCAAAGTTATAGAACAAGAATACCGATTAATACACCTGGAAAATGTAGAAAGTAATGCATTTTAAATTGTTTAAATGTAGTTAATCGACACTCAACATCAAAGCTCGACTTTTAATTATGCAGGTTAGCTGCAAACCAGCTGCAAACTATAGGAGCATTTTTGGGGTACTTTGAGAACTAATAAGAAGTTAGTAATTAATGGTCCTGATTAATAATGTATATAAATTTATACCACGTGTGATTTTATGTGAAATGCCTTTAAAATTCTGAAGAGGAATAATTGTATCTATTAAATATGAACAAAATGATGCTTGTGCCTTGTGCCGCAAAATTTTACAAGCGAACTTTGCATAATATCTAAATTACGTAAATTGGGTCGTTTCGTAATATTGTATGTTAATCAATAATGATTTTGCATATGACAAACAAGAATATAAAATTGTTATGTCATGTACTCAACCTCAAAACATTAAGCATCCCAAGCTCTACTCTTTCACCATTCATTGTGACACTTTTACTCTTCAGTCTGATATAATGTTGACGTTCTAAACGTTGACCATGAAGTTAACACGCCCATGCACACAAGTAAATCCACAGAATAAACATATTCATTTTTACATAGTGTTTTAAATCAGTTACATTTAGCATATATTCAAATCTCAAGTTTTAAGACACATTTGTGTAAATCAGCGGACTGTGAAGAACAACGAATGTGACTCCTACAATATTATAAAACTTGTGTGTATTTCATCCTTCAGTTATCCTGGTGAGGTGGTGTAATAATTCATGATCATGAGAAGAATCGTCTGTTTTATACTGTGTTTGAAAATGAGCAGTCATACGACCACACATTAATTACGAGCCAGTAATAACTAAACTGCATGAAGTAGTTTTGTGAAGAAAAATAATTTTTCATTATGAATTATTTTCAGGGACTTGAATTACATTATCAAATAAATTCCACCAACTTAAAATTACGTTAGTTGAATATCTCACAAATAAGCATGAAAGAAAACTCCAAACAAGTGAATTGATTTTATGGAATGCCACGTGGAAGTTGAATGAAAGTCTGCAAGATATTTCCATTGTCATTCGGTGATAATTCCAAACTTTTTTACGCACCAATAAATCCATTTATCCCCTGCACGACATGATCTTAACAAAGTTTTAATACATGTCGTGTTTAATCGAAAAAATATATTCATAGAAAACGATACTTGATGCTTGTAAAATATGCCAATGATTTACCTAATCGCTTTGATAAAATCAAAATTGGCCGAAACACGGAATACCTAACGAGTATTAAAATATTCCATAGGTCACCAGTCTACAACGTACAAACTATAACAATTGACAATCATTTTGTGTACTTAGGTACGTCTGAGTCATAATCATATACATAAGAATCAGACAACCACTCACGAGTTGGTTTGCAAAACTCAGTTCCAAAATTATTCGGTATTGAGCATATTCCCCGTTTCCTTGTAAAACATACTGGGTGGGTGTGTTTCCAAAGCGTATTGAAGCAAAAACCAGTGAATATTTAATGTGGACAAGATTCCCCATCCAATATTCAGAAGCTAAACTGCTTATTACGTTATTTGCAACATGACGTTTGAGTTTATGTATCTTCTATACCATCAGTAGCATCACTTTTATTCATATAATGTCAGGTGTAACAAAACAAATTGGCTTGGAGTAAATACACTCCTCCTGTTTGTATTTTTAATCTCGGGAAAAAATATGAAACTCGATAATATTGTTGGGCTAAAGTTATAATAATTTCAGAAAACTCCATTATATATTATTCTCCTTGGCCAATTTCAATTTGGTTTACGTTTGGGTGGAAAAATAGGATATTATGATGATGATTCTCAATGGAAAAAATATATTATGGTCAAACATTTCATGGGAAAGTATATATTCAATGTGGACAATGTGAATTTTTGTAGCTTTATTGTAGCTCTGACTGAAATGAACATGATTCCAGGAACCCCACGATGAAGCTTATAGTACGCCAACCAAACCAAACCACCAACGCGACATAGTCAGTTGAGTAAAGTCTAAAAAAAGTAAAGTCTAGAGAATTTTGCTTCCCCTTCTCTCTCTCTCTCCACTTTTCTGTACGTTACGTACGCTCGTGTTTTGTTGTGTGCAGTTTGGTGTTTTCTCATCTCATTTGATTGGAGCGGAAACTTGGTGCACACGCGATCATCATCATTTTTATTTTGTATTAAAGTATTTTTTAAGCGAAAAGGGATTGTGTTCTTTTGCTCCTTTATTTCACATACTACACCACACAACACACTCTCCATTATCTGGCATTTTATATAAAATAACTTTCAATGCGAACCTTTTGGGTTATTATGTTTAATGGTTTTTTTCTACACTATACCACGTTTTTTTTCTGTGATCGCTTGGGAAAAATTTTTGTAACAGAGAGGAAGTTTCTACGGGGGAATATCGCGCACTGCTTTGTGAACCTACTATTATATAAAATAAAATATATTTTGTGTTGTTAGCTACATCGCATTATTATTTTTCCTCCACCGCACCAAACCAAAAACTTTTTCTTCAAATCTGTTTATTTCATGTTGGGAGTCGGTATATGATATGACATTGCATTGTGTATTTTTTCTGGTTGTTGGTGGGGGACATATTTTTATATTCGATGTAGCTACCGATATGTTACGTATTACTGTATTACGTATGAGTCAATAATGTCAAGTTATTTTAATCAGTAGAAATGTGATGGTATAGGTGCGGTGTTGCCGAAAGAGTAAAAGATGACAAGAAATTCCGATTTAATTTGACACATTGACGACATCATTAAGATTCCGTTATTGATTTACGAATACACGGCTCGATTGATCTGTGCCTAGGTTGATTGGATCTCTGAACAAGAGAACAAAACGGTTCGTTAAAGATCTATCGTTTTTTTGGGAGATATACACGAACAACTGTAAATTTTAAGTCTGTGGAGGAGCTCAGCTCTAGGAGATGCAGATGGTGGTGGGTAAAGATGGGTGGCATTTGTGTATATTCCCTATATAGAATTCACATCTCACATCACATGCATTCCAGGTCAACTCTAAACATTAATTAGCGTTGAGTGAACCCTTTTCTTAGTTGGTCCTTTTTTGGTAAAAAAGAGAAGCATCATAAAAATGTCATCTCGTTATCTAACGAATTATGTTTTCCTAACCCTTTTCATCTGCTTCCGCTTGTGACAATTTTTACTTTAAAAATTGAGAGATTTGTTAGAAAATTATAGGGACGCCGTGGGATCCTTCTTGCATCACACAAA
>JAANSM010003889.1:0-12146 GCA_036850725.1 Orchesella villosa | reverse complement strand
CGGAGCCAAGAGACATCATGATCATCCAACAAATTCAAAGCCATAATATGCCATAGGCCAAAAAACACAACAAGCAAAAGCCATTGAATCCCATATATTTATATATATATACAGGTATACACACAGGTCTTCGTCGATGCCTTTTTTTATTGTCGAGATAATCTCTGAGCATCTTAAATGTGGTGGTAGATCAGGGCTAAAGAGATTTTTGTACTAGATCGATAAAAACTTTTTTTTATCTGTTGGTGTTTCATTGATATCAAAAAATGTATGTTGCACGTTGCGTTCTATACGTAAAAGTACGAAACAATATATATATATACAGAATCATACACAGACGTAACGTGTGACTTGTCTTTATAAGGTTCAAATTGGGATCATGATGTCATCCTTTTGGAATGAAATTTACTGGCTTTTTTACTACTTTACTCGATCAACTTACACACATTCTATCACAGCAGTAAATATGGTAAAGGAATATAATGTAATAGCCTTTTGTATTTTATGAATTGAGAGTTGGCCTGGCTCTGGCTTGACCACTGTTGCTGCTAACTTGTGAAATGAGCTACTAAATCTTATGATGATTGTTGTAATTTAATGTCTGTTTGTAAGGTGTCCAATCAAAGCTTGAAGCTAAAGTTTTTCTCCCTTTTGTAGTATATAGTAGTAGTACGATTGACGATGGGAGTGAGAATGAATCATGTGTTTGTGACAGTGGGACCTGCATGCATGGTTGGTGGTTTCTGCAAAACGAATAATATATATTATATGTTATCCTCATGATCAATGGTCATCATTTTCATCATCTTGCTATGAGGGCTTTCAAAATGTGTAATAAATTATGCATATATCGTATGAAATGTTGTAGATTAAAAATCAAATTATTAATAAGAAACACTTTCATGTCTATAAGCCGATAATATGATGATGGTGATGAGGATTAAAGATAGGGACATAAATAATATTGTTGACCATGTTTATCTGGGAGCATATCTATCTTCCTTGATCCTGTATTTTCTTCTGAAGAAATGGCATACATAAAATATATTGTTATTCACTTTGTCTAAACCCGATATTGATTGACTTTCTTGAAAGTTTCAAACTATTAACACAGCCCCAATATTCTTCAATTAAAAAGTCCAATGTCAATTTTTTCTTTCTCTAGAAATTTTTACAGTTGTAACCTTTTTATAAGCTTTTAAATATTTTTGGTTATCTAATACAAGGGAAACATATATAAGTATAACTAATTCATGTCAATGTATCATCAATTTCATCATTTATTCAGTATGAAATCCGTACTCAAATATTTTATATGAACACATTTGTTTGTTACAATAAACGTTCAACATTTTTAACTGCCATTTAAAAATGCTGGGAGTAACCGTTTATCAGTATTCCGCTTAAAGTTAAAAGGAAAGCAATGACTTTGACATAATGATAATCTTTCTTTTGTTGGTTTGCAATAACTTCAACAAACTTGGCTTGTTGCCAAACTCTCACACAGATTTCTCGGAATTCATAAGCACTCAATTTAGTACAATACAATATAATAAATGTTCAAAGCTGCATTTATTTTGCATTAACACCAAATTCAGAAGCCTGTAACCTACTTAAATAAAATTCCTGGTATAGTGGGAGCAATACGCTTAAGCTTTGTATTCCGCCCTTAGTTCAATCTACAAATTGACGTTAGTTTAGTCGTTAGTGTCTTGTTCTGTATCACATCTTTTAGCAAAATGTTTAAAATATTGAATCTACTCCCAATTTTATTAGTCCTGGACAACACCCACAAATTAACGTGTTATGGACAAAATACCGAGTATCAGGACGCATCTTTGTGGCCTGGTATTGCAGGAAGGGGGATTAGCCTTATGTACAGTGAAGCTCCAACCGAATGGTCTGAACTTTACCCGTTGTTAAATTCCAATGGATTTTTTACCATTGGAAAACTGTGTGTACGTGGAACGTAAGTACAAAAACTGTATATAGAAAAGTAAATGGAAACGCAGAATGGTGTTAATTCCAGTTTTAATATATTTTGATATTGGATTTCCCATAAATAGGTTCATCCTGTACGAAAGTCCCATGTACGAGGTGAAAACTCCAAATGCATTTAAGATCATTTCTGGTGACGGAAAATGTACTGTAATTTCAGAAGCTGTGAGTATACGCATCTTTGTGGCCTGGTATTGCAGGAAGGGGGATTAGCCTTATGTACAGTGAAGCTCCAACCGAATGGTCTGAACTTTACCCGTTGCTAAATTCCAATGGATTTTTTACCATTGGAAAACTATGTGTACGTGGAACGTAAGTACAAAAACTGTATATAGAAAAGTAAATGGAAACGCGGAATGGTGTAAATTCCAGTAAAAAAAAATTTTTATATTGGATTTCCCATGAAATAGGTTCATCCTGTACGAAAGTCCCATGTACGAGGTGAAAACTCCAAATGCATTTAAGATCATTTCTGGTGACGGAAAATGTACTGTAATTTCAGAAGCTGTGAGTAATTCAAATATTTTTTTAGATCATATAAAATCTACTAATGTACACAATATGGATTCTGATAACATTGAAAAATATTTTAGACTCAATCAATACAAGTAGTTGGCTCCGTGGGTCGGATAAAACAACCAAGTATAACATTTTTCGAGAAACCTAACTTTGGTTCAGAAGCCCATCCCACAATTGTCAACGTTGCTTGTCGTTTCTTCAGGAAGATGGAGGATACATTGTCTGCGATTACCATTGGATCAGTACCATGGACGCTTCAATTAAGAAATGGGACAAGAATCTGCCTCAAACCCCACTTTGACCCTCAAGAAAAATATCCAATATGTCTGATAAGGGATTTTCGACAGCTACTTGGCACTCCTGAGCCAGAGGAAGACGACGACGAACCAGAGGTAGAATTTGTGCGAGCATCACATGGGTTGCAGACCCGGTATCCTAGAGGAAGTCGTCTACCGTCTTCAGGACTGTCATTACTGGGGGGAAATGGATCACACAGGACGAACAAGTACATTTTACAAATTGAACTCAGAATAATAGTTAAACTACTTTAAAATAAGCGGCTTACACAATTTTATTTAAATGTAATTTTTTTATAGAGGATTTGATCACAAGATCTGACGACGTAGAAGGGAGAACTTTGTCCGTAGAAGGGTTGTGCGGAGGAAATGACGAAAAATCTAAGTCCCTATTTGCTCTCTACAAGGCTGCCATCACAAACGACTTTGAGTACCCAATGTTTATCGGAATGCATAAGCTAGGCAAAAATGCATGGAAGTTGGATATCTTAGACTATACATTTTCAATCGTGCAAGATATTGTCACTGAGGATTTGATTCCTATGGGTTTTCTGAACAAAGTTCGAGAATTTTTTATCAGTAAGCTTGCCAATGTTTGGGAGAAAAATACGGAGGAAGCTAATTTTACGTTGTCAGAGAGGGAATACACATCATTAATTAGGCTCACGAAGTATTGCCAGAGAAAGCCTGACTGGATAAATGTAATTTTGCCAAATTTGCTTTTAGTTTTTTTCATGTAAAAGATAAGGAATGATGATGAGTGTTATTAATCTTAGCTAACTGTGAAACCATTTGCTTTCTCCTTATTTAGGAGTTCAGAAGAGCCTGGGGCGAGATCCAAGTTCCTGAAGATTTAACTAGCGAAATTGCTGAAGGATTCAAACACGACCCGTCACGGAATATTATTGTGGAGTTCGTTTGGTTGGCTGGGCATATGGTAGCTAATCTGTGTCATTTGGATTATGCATATAGAATCCCATTTTGGTCTCTTTTCCTTCGGGCGTTCCGTGAACTATATTGGAATCCTGTTGTACCCGAGTGGTAAAAATATGAACTTTTTAATAGAGTATTAAAATCTTTAAAAGGATTCATAATTTCAGGCTGTTCAGTCAAATATCTTTTAAATTGTTTTCATAGGAAAATTCCACAAGAGGCGACAGAATTGATATTTGGTGGAATCGATCATCTTATGGAGTACAATAAATTCGCCATGTTTACCACAATGGTGCAACAATCTATAGGGCTACTAGAACCACTGGACTTCCCTGAAGCACTGCTGAAGAAGCCGAAAACTGAATGAAAAAAATAATCATGTTGAAAATCGATTGTAGCAAATTCTAAAAAAGATGCGTAATAAACCCAGTTTTTATATAAAAGTATATTCAATATTCTATGCATTATGTAAGTACATTTACCAGATAAGTATAAAAAGCATGTGTGAGGAAGACAAAGAACAAACATGTATATGTTTACATGAAAAGCCGACGTTGTTGATAATTTTTCGCTTTACCTGCATCCAACAGTTAAGGAATCTATTGGCGTGCAAGGTGCAAGTATTATCAATATCGGTACACATTCCCTTATCGTTGTACATATCATATATCATCGCACAAACTTTCCCCACTCACTAGCATATATATTGTGGTGTAATGAGGTATCCGATGTCCGATAACAACAACGGCCTCTTTTCTCTACTGCGTCAACATCGTTATCTGCGTTGTACGTTAAATAATAACACAAAAAAAACATTTTTCGATTGTAAGTATTAACATCAATGTGTTACCTGTGACTGTGACTCATTACTAAAACTCTTCTTTCAACCAAATTTGAATTACCATGTCATGTCTCATGTCAGTGCAAATGGAAGACGCGTTTACTAAAACATTTTGCCCAATTGTAGCTTTTGTATGAGATTGTCTCGCAGATGCGGCAGTTATCAAAAAATAGCATTTGAACTATACGCTCATACGTTCGTATTCGAAATAAATGTTAATCCGATATTAATTTTGGCATGATTCATTTTAATTTTGGATTATCCAAGTCCGATTAGTCATCGGTAGCACATTGTAAAATAAGTTATATCATGTTATATCATGTTATTTTAAATACAAAACATTTGGTGACGGCGATTTGAATGGTCCAGAATAAACGGTAATTGCGCATGATGATATTTTATACTCACAAATCACAATGCATTCTTCAACTTACAACATTAACATGCTGCCAGCAAAACCTCAAGATATTGCAGCTCAACGTACATTGGATTTGGATGCTAAATATACACGTAACATGAACTGCTGATAACAATTTTTGGATCATACCTCAATTGCTTATCAGTATCAATAGCAAAATCACTTATCTTTTATCTCTTTTAAAGCTTAGAACGTCTGTGTGTATAAAATTGCAAACCATTTTCCTACATCCTGAACTCTGCCCAAAGACTGTGGCCAAATTAGAATTGAATAAAATCCAACGTTTTGTGATTTGGGTTCATCATTCAGATATTTCAGATCATATCAGAGCTGTAAGCTAGTAGGACATAAAGCATTAAACAATCTTCTAAATACTTTTGAATCCTAGGGATTTTTAAAGAAAAAGATAAAACAAAAATTTCATCAAAAGTAAAATTCCCTCATCATGGATCTAAACATGGATAGAAGTAATACACTGCAGTTTTTAGGTTTTCTACATTCATATTTACTAATAAAATTGCACACCTATTTTCTAACTCATATATTAAGATTTCATTTTTATTTCCGACATGACAGAGCCATGGGACTGGAATACAATGGTTACTTGGAAAGGTCGTGCACGAACCCTAATGGAATCTGAGTATCTCGCTGACGCCACAATAATTCTGAGCCCAGTAAACGGTGATGGAAATGAGAAGTGCTACAACGTTCACAGAATTATCTTGGAGTCTGCTTCCCCCTATTTTCAGAGACTCTTCCGAGAAGCTTGACGACAGATCATTGATGGGAAGCAAATGTACCATTATGATTACCGACATTCCTTCCGCCATCATGGATATTATGATAAAGGTAAACTTAGGAAAATTGAAGAGTTTTGCTGAGTAAAATCATTTCAATTTATAAATATTATTTTATTTAAATCTAGTACGTATACCTGGACGAAGTAGAAATTCGAGATTTAGACCAAGCTCTCGAACTTCTTGGATCAGCTATTCGCTACAAAGTCTATGGTCTCATTCAACGCATCTCTCCAAAGATAATCAATCAAATCAAGTCTGACAATGCTTTAAAAATTTACAAATGTGCCCATGAATGGAAAAAAGCTGACATTAAAGAAGCAGCAATAGGAATAGTTTGCAGGTCCGTTCATAACTTGTTAGCGTTTTAGACAAATAAAATTTTATTGGTTTGATATAAATGGTTGTTATTTTGAGTTTAATTGAATTTACGCAGAGATGCTGAAGTGCTGATTGAGACAATTGAGTTCTTAGAATTGCCCGAGGATTGTGTGTCTGAAATTATTGACCGGGATGACTTGGGCGTTTCAAGTGAACTCAAGTTATACTATGCAGTTAAAAGGTACAGAAAATATTGAAATGAAAATACAGAAATATTCAATGAGAAAATTGTCAACTAAAGTGAAAGAGAAAGCAATGCAATATACCTTATTGTGATAAGAATGCATGTGAATAACAGTATACTATTTTTGGTAAAGGTGGGGCGAAATGAAATGTGAAAGAGACGGTCTTGACCCCTTCAAAAATGATAATCTTCGGAACGTGCTTCGAAACTTGGTGGGAGCAATTCGTTTCCCTTTGATGGACCAAGAAGACTTCACCTTAAATGTTGGAGTCAACAACCAGATGTTGAAAATGGAGGACATGGTAGCAATTCTATTGTACTTCACCGTTGAAAAGAGCAAAAGGTTTGTTCTAACCCGCAGATAAATTAACTCAGCTAAAGTTATAGTGTATCCTTTTCAACGATCATAATTCACACTTGCATATGAACTATTGTTATACAGGGGCATGATTCCACCAGGAAGATTCAAGTCGAACCCGCGAGTTAAGACCCGTCAACAGGAGTCTTCATCTTCATCCAGTGATTTCCAGATCCAAGGTTCGTGTAATAGTTTTATCAGTTAATGAAGGTATGGATGCGACATATGACAATGCTGCGGAATATACTCCAGAAAATGATTTCCATACATTTCCGGATCTTCGTGATTTAATTGATGCAACAAGACGTCAGCATATTGGAGAGTCAAATGATTTCAAGGAAGAAGCATTATGGAACGAAATGATCCGCAAGGATTGAATGTTATTTTTGTGATATTCATTTCCTGCAGCGTTGTTTTAGCATTTTCCTCCTGTTTAATTAAGACTAGCTAATATATAATTCTTAAGAGTTGTGTTTGAATTTGAAGCATGAAAATGATTATGATTTTCTATCTGTTTTATGTAGGCTAGCTTTCGTGGAGCCAATAAATAACAAAAGAGCTCAAACCTTCACTGCCTTTTGAACAACATGCAGCTCGATCTGTACAAATTATGAATAAGAAACTTGTAAATTCCTTTAATGAACCATTAATATTGTAAACTAAATATGCAAGAATGTAAAATAATTCTTTTCAACTGTTTATTTCCATTGTTTTCTGTTGACATTACAATTTATCGCTTATTAAATTCATTACAAATATATTCTATACGATTCTTAGCAGTATTATGCTACATACACATTATGGGTGGGTTTATCACAACAAACAACAAAATCTATACTTACTATACATACCAATAGCTTAAAAACATTTTACTAAAATAGTCCATAAAAATACTAAAACTAAAATCTTAACGTCCATGTGCAAAACAGGCTTTGCAGTTGCCTTAAACCAAGCAAAAAATGTAAAATAAATTGTTATTAGTTATATTCATATTATATCATGGGGGTCCTATCATACCGAAATTAAACGATTTTTTAAGTTCTTTTAAATGTTAAAAGATAGATGGTCGCATAATACACTTTAATTATGTCATGTTAAATCTTTTAGGGGTAAAAAGTAGAATTGACATCAATAATCCAAACGGTAAGAATATCTTGATAGAGAGGTTTGGAATGAAAAAAATATCTTATAAATCAATTTCCTGCTTTTACTGGCGGATATCGGATGTCTGAATTTAAAGTGAAAATACTTTTTTTACGTTATACTTATACTTTATATGGAAAATATTGATTACAAACTTTTACATTATAGAAAAATGTAAAAAAAAGGAAAAAGAAAAGTAAAATGTTTACAAAAAACATAACTTGAAACATCAGATTTGCATGCTCTCCTCATTTTCACCAATATAATTTTACGGATTGTCAATTGTGCTCGGTCGAGAAGCAAAAAAGCAACAATGAATTAAACATCTCTTCTGTAAGAAATCTATATTGGCAAGGGTTATTAAATACGTGGGTACGCGTGTGTATAATTATATTCGTCATTCTTTCTCTGTAAAAAATCTGCATGTTAACTATAGGTATATATCATTATTTACTTATACAAACACAAACACCTCATCACTAATTATTTGATATTGCTTTCTCTCCTAAATTATACACTATATACATATAAAATTTCTTTAAAAAAGACTAAAGAAAGGTACGTAGACTGTCTCGATTGAAAATATATGGCTATAATAAGTTGGTTATTATTACGTACGTACATAAAAACACGTCATCATTTTTTCGGATTAATAAAATGTACAAAAAGTTTTTTTTACCTAATTCAATCGAAAATTACTATACTTTTAAGTATTCTAAGAGTGAATTTTTAGTATTGTATAATTTTCACTATGAAAAACTACTTGGCAGTTGGAGGTGCTTGTGTGTGTTGCATGCAGCCTTCCACATTTTCCGGCCAGTCGCATACGTTCTCATTCGCATTAAAAACAAGATTGGCTGGACATGGCATGTGGTGCTTTCTTTCTCCTTCACACATAAAATACTTGGTACAGTCGCCCTTATCCCTGTGGTAGGAAATATGGCCATCCTCCTCTTCACAGGTAACTTCATTAGCTAAAAAGAAATGAGTTGTTGAGGCATGAGTATAATATAATTTATCTTATAACGTTTATAACTCAATGAATAGCGAAGGACATCCAGTAGCGCTTTGTTGCGCTCTGTTTAAAATCCATGGATGATTCATCAAATTATATTCAATTTTAACTTCTATTTAATTTAACTTACGGTTCTTTCCCTTCGCTCCAGGACCTCCAAGAGTTCCTTCGAAAGGACCATCATACTCTAATCCTACTCGGTATCCCTCCAGCTCTGATTTCATGCTCTTAATGAGTGGGAATTTTCCACCGCCACAGGAGCCACGGAAATCATCAAGATCCATAGACCAAACCATGACACCGCCATATCCTTCAGTCTTCAGCCATTCCATCTAAACGAGAGTAAAAACCACTGAACTTTTAAAAAACAATTCTTAAAATAAACATTAAATATACTTCCGTATTAATTTAGAAAAAACCTTGTACCTTGCTTTTAAATGACCGTTCATCATCAAATCCACACCATTGGTTGCCTCTATAAGCGAAAGGTACCATTTGCTCATTATCCCAGACAAGGGTGGTATTGTCTCCTTGAAGGAAATCACAGATTTCATAGTAAGCTAAGAATCCTGGCTCTTTCGTGTATTTTCCGGCTTGTCCGCCTTCCTTGACTGGTGCACCAATGTCGAATTTCTCGGGGTCGACGAGGGTGAAAGTACGGCCGTATGTTGGCATACCTAAAAGAATCTTTTCCTTTGGAGCTCCTTGCTTCATCCATTCCTTAGCTCCAGAATCGACGGTCAATCTCTTTTCAGTGTTACTAGCAGATTCAATTGGGAAGAGTGGGGAGTTGTGTCCGACTGATTTCTCCCATTGACCATGGAAATCGTATGTCATTACATTGAAGAAGTCAACGTACTTAGAGAGCTCTGGAACATCATATCTGAAAAGTATAAAGAAGCATACATGAATATGTATCAACCATTTTTCCGTCACCATCTTTCAACCAGCTTGTTTATGTCGCATTGTAATCGTACCCAGCATTGATAGCGTCAGCAGATGCAGGTACAGCAGCACTCAATAAAAGACGGCCCAACTTCGATGACTTGGCTTCACCTTCGAATGCCATACGGAGTTCACGAATAAGGTCAAGATAAGATGCTTTGTCATCTTCGCCCCTACAAAAAGTCATGCAATTAATACAATTTATATCATCACATTAACTGAATCGAAGAAAAACGCATATCTTCATAAACGTCGAAATTAATTAATACCTAGGATATTCCCAATCAACGTCAAGCCCATCAAATGTATGTTCACGAAGAAACTCAACAGCATCATATACAAACTGGTTCATTCTGAAGATGTTGGAAGTAAGTTCTTTAAATGGCTTGGAACCAAAAGCCCATCCTCCTAAAGCCAGCACGATTTTAATATCAGGGTGTTTCTCCTTGAGCTTCATGAGCTTCTTGTAAGTGCCTTCCTTGTACTCATCCCCAATGTCAGTGTCTAATCCTGGTGCAAGTTTATTTTCCTTGAGCTTGGCAAAAGCGTAGACAACGTGAGTGCAAAGTTTTGGATCGATATCCTCAATATTGAAACGTCCAGCACCATCTCGCTTAGCGGACCAGTTGGTGACATAGCACATCATCTGGGCTGGTCGGCCTAGGGTTTTGGGGAAAGCATGATTATTATATACTTGCTTGGAATTTAATTAAAAGAAAATGGAAAACATGTATGCATATATGAGAGTGTGTATAACAAACAAGAGCCCACTCCACATTAGGTTTTTTTGCGAGGAAAATAAAAAGTAGGGTAAACATGACACCATGAAAAACAAGGAAAGTGAAATTGAGTTGAGTAGTTCAAGCAAAGCGGTAACTTGATTAAGTAAAAGTATTTTTTGGAAAACACATAATAATCCTCGAGGGAAAGTAGGCAGGGAAGCTACAATCTAGAATGTTATCGTGGACAGCATTTGCTCTAGGAAAAATAAAAGGCTCTCTGAGCTTCTGTCCCATAAAATGCTTTTATGAATACACTATTTTACTCCATGTTGTTGTGTACACAAGAGAAACAAAAATTGTGAAAGCTGCTCTCAGAGCAAATTTGCTAATATGCTCTTTACTTTTTTGCACACAAAAATAATTCGACGAAACGGGAGGGATCATACAGAATACAAGATACAACACACAAACACAGTAGTCCGAATGAAAATTTGTATCATCATCAAGGCATCGTCGTATGCACTAGTCCCTTTTCGCTCTTGATTTCATTTACTCCTAAAACCCTTTAGTATATTATGAAAAAGTTTATAACTTCGCAAGTTGATGAAACTACTTGATTCCCTTGGCTTCACAAAAGTCATTTTGAAAAAAGGAGGAGGAAACTGGGGACTCTTTTGTAATTGCCGAGTGAAATAAAGGAAATGAATTTCTCTGGAAAAATAAACTTACTTTTAGTATTATCAACAGCCTCATCATCATCATCATCGGGACGGACAGGGAGCTGCTTGATTTTGTTCTTTTTCACTTTTTCCAATAGATCAGAAAGTGGGACTTTNAACTTACTTTTAGTATTATCAACAGCCTCATCATCATCATCATCGGGACGGACAGGGAGCTGCTTGATTTTGTTCTTTTTCACTTTTTCCAATAGATCAGAAAGTGGGACTTTCACAGCGGAAGCAATGGATGCGTCAGCGTCGTTTCCTTTCTTCCCAGCAATCTTTTGCCAGTCAATGTCTTTACCACCACCGTCACGGGGAGTACCTAAAAGTTCCTCTCTATTTTTTCAGTTGTGTAACCAAAATATTAGGTCCATGGTCCATCCATGGGATTAGCAAAGTAAAGAACAACAACACAAAGAGTTAAAAAATGTTATATAACAAAATATGTGTAGCTACACGTGAGAGCTCAAACATATTCTATTCTTTTGAATAAGGAGCATCATTGTGAACGGAATATGAATACATCCACACATAAATCAATGTAGATTTGGATTTTTTGTCGACATGAAAGAGGAAGGGTTTATTATTGACGCCATAGAATATGGAATGGATATTCGTTTAATTCATCAGAAAAATGAGGTTGTTTTTGCTCATAGGAATAGGTACTTTTATTATCCTCTATACTTTCTACTTCTTTGACTTACCGCATAGCCGCGATCAACGGGTACTTAACCCCACTACCACAAACTTTCCCAGTGAAGTCATCCATATCAACGGTCCAGACCATGGCTCCAGCATATCCTTCATCCTTAACCCATTGCATTTTATTACGAATACTTCTTTCATCATCAAATCCTACCCATTGGTCGTCTTC
>JAANSM010003888.1:0-12146 GCA_036850725.1 Orchesella villosa | reverse complement strand
TGCTGTGTAAGTCGAAGGAAGCAGAAAGCAGACTATACAACTTGTCGCTGTGATGCTTAGAAGCTTTCATTTATTATTTAACAGACTGAAATTACTACATAATATTAGCAATGTCTTCATAAGTTTTCATGTGTAGTGCGATCAGTTTCAAAGTTAGCAAAAACCAAATGCCAAATGTATCAAGGAGTTCATGAGGATCAAGATGAGACCATATAATATGCTTTCTCGCTGCTGGTTTTAAAGTCAAGATTATTAGCAAATCTCAATGTATCAACTTCAATTCGATTGAAAGTATATATGTTACTAAAATGCTGAGAAAAAACGTTAACTCACACTCGCCTCTTTAGAATTCGCACCAGCAATCGAAGTTTAAAACTCGAAATATTTCATCAATATTGAATTTCTTCCTTGCGGCTCAGCTCAGGTTGGCCTACCTATACCTACAATATTTTACGTTGAATTATTGCTCGAAAACGGAACTGGTTTCTTCGAAGATTTTCCATCCTGAATATTTGATCCGGAAGGAGGAAGTTAGGGTACAAAGTGTCATGTAAGTGAAAAGTTATGGTACACCAGGTGAATTTTTTAACGGTTTCGCAGGAAGACTCTCAACATTGATCGAACATGTTTTGAAACTTGTGTTCTACACGTACATCCTCGAGCCCGTTTGCCAATACGAACTAAATACTAGTTAGGGAACCACAATCGGTAAATCAGCAATACTCGATTTTTGGTCTCTATAATCCTTCTTTACGGAGGCACTTACATTGGTCATGTGGGACTGTATTTCCTTCATAACATTTTCTTTACGATTTCGCTTTCGAAGCCTCTATAATCTTATAAGCCTGTACACACGTGCGAGTCGTAAATAGCAATATTATTGCTTCAATTTGGCCTTACAAAAAGCAGAGATATAAAATGGTATCATCATCATCATCTTACATGAAAATTAGCCTTAATCTTCGATATGCAATGCATCATGTAAAAAAATAGAACAAAAATACAAATCGAAAAATACAGGATAAAAAATGTTTACCTAAGCAAGCATATATCTCTTCGTCATAATGGCATTATACTTATCTCTTCTTAGCATGTAGTTTGGTTTGGACAATTATTTATAAGCCAAGACCAAGACACGTCACAAAAGGCTGCCAAGAAGATGAGGTAAGTTTCTCGCACGTGTATAAAATGTAATTTTTATTAATGACATGTATCATTTCTCTCTCTCGTATTCCAAGATCAAAATTATGATCTCTTGTAGGAACTTTGCAAGGAATAGCATTCTAAAGTGAAGATCCACATCACGACTTTGCTCAACGTGCCATTACTATACCACTTTGCAGCTAGCATGTAAATAGGCACACACTATAAATTACTCTTTCGTGTAAGATGTAAGAAACTACAAAAACAATATCACTATGAACAGTGTAATTCCATCATTAACCAGGATCACACAGATGTGGATGAGTAGTAAAAGTGAGACAAAAAAGTTTTTAAAGCTTGAAACAATGGACGATTAAAATATTCTTGTGAGACTGCCAAAAAATTGTGTTTTATAACTTTTATAATACCTATTAATATCCCCCATCATTATGTATTACGTATTCTCTTGGTCAGGTACATCCACTTGAATGACTGAGTACTGGTTATTGTGATGTGATGCGACCGTAAAAAACAACTTGATCTTGCTTTTTGGTGTTTTTAACAACTGGAGAGGAGCTACTAGAAATCGCTTCCCGGTTCTTCTCATTCATTTTTTATCAAATACTTTATCATTTATATGATTATACACATAATACTTGTGAATCTTCCTTCATTTTACTCACTACAAAACGCAAATGCTAATCATCACAAATAATAATTTGCAACACTTTTTCTGTAACAAATGAATCCTGCCAAACAACATAAACTAAATCCAATTTAAGATAGCTGAAGTGTGAGTTCTTGCATTGCCATTTTGTAGTAGAGGAAGACAACGACAGACGTCTTCTTTACAATCTTTTTCTTTCCTCTTCATAATTCCAAGGCGATCTATAGATTACGAATAATATCATTACCAAACAATCCTACACACAATCGCATTAACTACTGTAAAAAACGCTACTATAGGTGCTGTATGTTGCTACAATTTTTATGCTGCGTGTGTGTGTCGTGTCGCATATTCTTTGAATGAATTCTCTAGAAGAAATCTTGTATGCGTGAATGAGCATCGATATTTTAATGTGGAGGTTCTATTCACAATCCACATTCATTTCTATTCAGCTGAGTATAAAAAGGGGAAATTTATACGATATTTCTATTCATGTTTCGTGATAATTAGCAACGTCACACGTCCACGCTTCATATACGTGTAGTATAAGCCATGTCACACTAAAATGTCGTTTGCATTCGATGTGCTTTTTAAAAAATGCTAATTGATTGGATCTTTACCTTTATTAGCTCTTTGTGTTTACTTTTGTTATAAGAAACGCATTTTTAAGTCCCTATTGTGTAACATAATCATGTGCAGTTTCCAATGTCATGGTCAATGAATTTTCTTTCAGCAGCAGGTTTGATTAGGCTTTAAATAGGCATGAAATAAGGTGCAAAAAATTATCCAATTAGAGAACTCTAGACGATCTAATCTATGATTTCTATTTATAGATTTCCAGAGTAAACCCACGTGGATTTTTCACCTTTTGCCTTAAATCAACACAAAAGTAAATCTTTAAGAGAAATGTGTATGCGAGAAAACGGAATCAATATATTTCATTTAACACGTTAATAAATTCTTTACGCATACACACCCCAATTGCTTAAGTACTATACAGTATTATCTTCAAAGATCTAAATCTAGTTTCCCGTCAAAATCTCCAAACAATCTTAAGCTAAAATCATTTCCTTCGGTTGGCTATTAAGTACCTTACACATAAAAGGAAAGGAAATGTGACAGGTTCGACAAACGCCCATCAATTAAGTGTAATATTGGTAAACTGCAAGTTAAATAGCTTAGCTCAATCACTGTCATATATGGTCTAATATTCTTAATCTATGACTCAACTTCTTCTGGATAAACCATATGAGAAGGAACTTAAAGTGGTCATTATATAGGAATATATATGCTAAAGAGCATCTCAATATCTTCAATCTCACTAAGAAGTCTCATGGCGGAAGGGCTGATCATCCAGGAAGATGTCAATATTAAGGAGGTAAGACAGGTTTCATCCTCTGTCTGTAATCTGACACGACTACGCGCAAAAAACGATCTTGCAAAAAAATATACACACTCCACAAGTTAGCACAATGGATTTGTTGTGTGTTGGCATCACCATATCATCCCTCTATACCTCTATGTTTACTTCTCTCTCGTCACTCATTTATCTACTTTAAAAATTTCGAGATGAGACGGAACAGACCAGTGTGTGGCTCAATGACAGAGAAAAAATTGAAAGACGAAAAAAATTACTCACTGACTGAGAGAAAAGTATTCCCTCTATTCAAAGTCAATGAAGAACGGTGAACTTTTATCCATTACATATTACATATATAGCAAGTGGCGCAACTATGAAATAGAGCATTAGCCCTGAGCTCACTAGACATTTTGACATGAAATATGGTTTTCAAAGTGGAACAACAAATAGCGTCAGACAAAGTAGCTGCATAATAAACCATAACCAGTGTTACCAAAAAACATTTACACATGTACACCATGTTTCTTCTTATAAAAAAATGCAAAACGCTAAAAATTTTCCTTTTAAATGCATTCTAATTTTAAACATTGGGCAACTCAACTCACAAATGAAACGAACTGCACTTTTTCTAAACATGTCAGATTACATTAGTTTTTTCTTATTTCTATACATAACGTCAGTATAAGAGCTGTAAAAAAAGTGTACACAATTCATTACCTTGCTTATCTCACAAAGTCAGTAAAGCTTCCTTGGCATCCTAAAAATGACAAGAAGGGAACAAGAAAATCCCAGTAAGCAGTCCAATTCCTGTAATAAAGTAAGAGATTTTATTATTACTTACAATATTTCTCTCAGCACAACATTGCAATGTGAATGTGAAGTGAATACTTAGTCTAAGGATCATTGACAAGGGAAATGGATATGCATATTAAACACTCCACTCCACATATACATAAATAATATATATTATATTTACATTGCGTAGGTCGCTCTCTCGTTGTTTGGACTAGCCTAAAAATGAACGTCTCAGTATGACGAGTAGTAGTCAGTCACCTTAGAAGAGTTGAAAACGAGAGTTTATCAGTATCTCTATATAGCCAATTGCTACACAACATCCAGCTAAAGAATTAGATCTTGAATCTTGGCAGATTGCATCGCTATTGCTGTGCACGTAAAAGATAAAGTTTAGTTTATGAGTATGCAATGCAGTTTGCTACAAATACTTAAAAAGATTCATTGTAAGACCCATATCGAAATGAATTATGGGAAATTTAGTGTTCTGTTGCTGTCGGCCTCCTATGAAATGTGACAAAATGCGTTCGCCAACTGAGAGAGAGCGAGAGAGTCTGTTGCATTCTGCAAGAGACAAACGTGAGAACATGTATCTCACATATTTTGCTGTACTCACAGCAATAATGAATTTAAATTTGCCATTTGTTTTTGTATGCAAAAATACGAAGCCTTTTTAATTCATGTAGTTGGAGTAGACGCCTCTTCTTGACTATTGAAAAAGTATGGCGTAATTAAATGCATAAATCTCCTTCCTTGAAAGTTGAAACTCCAGCCGTGATCATGAGCATTGAGTCTCGCACTCGTTGTAATTGCAACTGTTGTAACTTGGGCGTAAAGTTTTTGCATGTCTGATGCAGCATCCATTTGACTTTTCGCATCTACTTTATCATGTTCACGATTCACATCTGATTAATTTCTCACGAAGACAGTTCACATCTTGTAGTTTCTTTTAATCTCGTTTAAACTCATTGTCATTTTTAAATGAAGTGTAGTGTAAAGTGTTAAAAATGTAATGTAACGTAATACCCTTCTTTTCGACGTTTTGACTGTTCTTGTGCTTAATCTGACTATTAGTATTACAAGGATACAAAATACAACAACAACACTACATTTTTTTGTACAAATATTTGACTAAACTGACCTTTTCCTTCTTGAATATAGCATATAACTATTCAATATAAAAAAGGGAGAGTAGGAAGAGAGGTACTGAAAGGGCAACTTCATCATATCAAACATGATCATTGCCATTCTGTCTGCTGAACCTTTTGTAAATGATAATAAGCACATTTCGTTGAATCACTTGACGAGCAATATACACCACGTGTTGTGTTTCAATCATTTTCTTATATATTATTCGCAATTTCGAAAGATTATAATAGGCATACTATTTTTCCACACAAGCTGACCAAAACTGAGATAGACATATAGACTACGATAAGGATAGGAGGAATGGAACATAAATGTAGACAACATCTAAGTAAACTATTTGCTATGCACACGCAAACATACTCCATCGACCAAGGTCATATCCACACATCTCAAATGAATTACATATATTACGTGCCTATATGTACAGATGTAGCTATAAACGCCATATGGAAGCTACCCAAGCAAGGAAACAATGGTTTGTGCATATATCATATGTGTGCCGTGCGCTCAACAATTTCTGCAGACTCACCCCTTTTGCCTCATCTTCTAATCATCTTAAAGAGGAGTTGAGTCGATAGAGAAGAAGATGCTCCAATCTACTACCTACATGGCTTCAAGTGCATTGTGCCACAAAGTGCTTATCCATGAACGTGATATGACACTCTCATGCTGTTCTATTGCTCTTTTTTTAAGATGAGCAAAATACAAAATGTAATACATAAAACAGGAGGACTACTCCATCGTGGTGAATCAACCAAGCGTGTAGGACGTTGTTATTAGTTTGCTTTTTACGTCCAAGCTGCAGAATTTTTCCATATTTGAAAAGAAGGGTCTACGTATGGACGTGCTGTGAATGGAACGATATATGTGGGCTCTTATATGGCAGAAATTTTTTGAACCACTTTTTGAAGCTGCAAAATAATTTATGCATAATTATATTTTCTGTATTTAATTCGTACTATCACCAGAGAAAAAGCGACGGGCTTTATACTTTGAATTGCCCAGTCTAGTAAATAACGAGACTTTCATAATAATCGCTTATCGTATGCTAAGAATCTGTTAAATATTGATTACATATTAAGATCCAATATAGAAGAAATTAACAAATTTAGAGGGCAGACGTTCTAGCAATCAGATATTCTTTTCCGTGTGGTAGCATTACGAGACCGAAAACAAACACCATTGATTGTATTTGGGTGAAATACAATACACTAGTACAATTACTAGTGAGCCTTATAATAAGTGTTCATTAGGGTTGGAGTTTGCCAACACTAAATTCCCGACGCTTCTCAGAAATTACCCTAGCTTAATCAAAAAAACAAACGCTTTGTGGAATTATCAACATGAATTATCAACAATATAAAGCAGCAATCGTTGGTCCTGTCGATGCCAACCAAAGACAGCCGGCCACGACATATTAAACACTAAGTCCATAAAAAGTGACATTCAAATGACCGTCTCAACCAAAAAAGTAAATAGGATCCAATACCAACTCCTTTATTGCTGTATTCATGCTAGCATGTTGTAATGTGGGAATAGAATAACATAAAATCTAGCCACACTTTTGGCTCTTTATTGGTATCAAAACCAGAAGCCAGAAGCAATTTTATTGATTATCAATGGGCATTTGGTTGAAGTAGACGATCAAAATCCAAAACAGTAATTTTGTGTGTTTTGTGGTTCATTCACAGCTCCGCAATTTTCCATTACACGCATAACTTTGGGGGGTTCGCCTTTTCTATGTATTCACTTCGTTTTCACTATTGTTTAGTGCCATGTTCCACAAAAATAAAAATGATATGTGATGTGAGCATTGTCAGAGTTCGGAACCAAGTTTCTGTCAGCTTGAAATTGGGGACAAAATTTATTATTGATTGATTTTGTCATTCAAAATGTTATATGTTAGCATTCCTTTGAGCAATATTTGTGGCGCCCGACTCCCTATCTAAAAACACCAAACGGAAATAACTAGGATAGTTTCCTATTTCACTTTTATTATTACTTTTTTATCAGTCAACTTTCAATAAAACTTCGCAAATGTCAAAAACATAATATTAAATTATACTAGCACCACGAGCTTAACACAACAGAATAAGTGCATATAAGTGTGTACAACATAATAGAAAATTACTATCAATTTTTATAAACTATCACGGACGTTCTATGATATAATACTATGGTGTATATATGCCACCGTGGCATGACTGAATACGTAGCAGGGTGCCTCTCCTTCATGCCAATTTTGAGTGACCGATGCGCGATGGTGGTGGCATCAGACAAAAAAATGGCTGTGGCTTTCCCAATATTAAGGTAACCTTAGCTCACCTTACGAAGCCGTTGTCGCCACCACTTTTCGTTCATAACACAACACGGCAACCAAAAACTGTGGCTGTAGCCTTGCATTTTTTTTAATAACCGAAAGAAAATGTCCTTCTCTTCTCCTTCGTTCACCCGTTCATTTTGCGGAGAAGAAATAAGATAAAGCTGTTACATTTGTCTGTATTGATTGCCGTGCTATCAGCACCAGTCAGTCATGTGTCATGTCTAAGATGAGATGCCTAACACAAGGTATATAGCATTCACCAAGGTACAAACATTTATTTTTCTTAAAAAAATATTAAAACGGTAAATCAGGCCATGACAGTTAGAATTATCCAAACACACACACACACAAAGCAAATAATGGGTTTGTTTCCTTTTGATTTCATCCCATTTGTAAGGTTCTGTTCTTTTTGACATGGAAGTTTTTACGTGCAAAAACTATGATAAATTCAACTCTGTGTATATTGATACATGTTAGATTTATCATTTATCAAATAAACAAAGCTCCATTAGTACAGCCTCTCCTCATGGCTGTTTTGGTCATTAGGACTAATGTCAAAGAAATCAATCATCTAGTTCTTACTTATTTAGACTCCAACTGCGACATCCAACTACTGCGTTATTGGTATAATTTCTTGCGGTCATTTCTATCGACTATCGGTCTTGAAATAATGACAGTCAACAGTAGCATATCATGTAAAAAATGATAATTATGTGGAGTAAAAATCAATTTTCAGATATTTTTTAACAAAATATAATGTAATGAGGAGGAAGGATAAATGCGTAATATGGAGTCGAGGACTGTAATTATCAGTAGTTAGCAGGTCGTGTGCACACACACGGTTTTCCTAATTCACTTCATCATTAGGTGGTGGTGGCACGGCTCACTTTTTTTACATTAATTAACATGGAAATATGAGAGAATGCCACATCATTAGGGAGTTGCTTATCATCTCAAAAACAGCAAAGGCTCTCTCTTGGCAGGAGGTCGGATGTGCGAGTGCCATAGCTGTTTTTTTCTCAGAAGCTGGATGGTTTATGAATATCATCCTATCACACACGTAGGTAATCCTTTTTATCGATACCAATGTGAAGTTATGTTTATGATGTAACATGATATGCAACGTGTGTGCAATTCAATGTAATGATAGCTTGTCAATATCAGCAGGTTGACTTATGAATGTGAAGAGGAATGCACTTTTCATCATTCTTCGACGTAACAAAGACGAACGACAAAAATACATGAAAATGAGATCATGACCCAGACCGAGGTAAGTGTGCAAGATAGATGTGCATTTTTAAGTATGGTAAACGTAAAGGGAGGTAGAGCATTGCATTGATGACGGCCAAGGGTTTCTGTAGAGTTGAAATGGCATATGAAGGAAAATGTTGGAATATTATGACATGACTTATCTTGTTTGGAGGCAGTTGGACTGCCTCCATCTCAACTAAGCATGTAATGACTGTCATTATATCACTGTATGAGATCAGAGAGGAAGTTGGAACCATTTACGTTACACAAAATTATTTGACGGTTCAGACAAGATTGACAGTTTTGTTGAATATGATATGGTAAATGATGTTGTTGGAGGAGTCTGATCTAATAGCATTTTTATCAGCGGCAGTGTATAATTTTGAGAAAATGTTTGAGCAAATTTCAGATATCAGATTATTTCTAGCTAAACGTTAGGAACACGTGTAGGCGAAAATTCGATGAAGTTTTCTAATGTAGCTGACTAAGCACATAAATACATGTAAACAAAAGTAGAGTAAAAGTCTATATCAGATTATTTCTAGCTAAACGTTAGGAACACGTGTAGGCGAAAATTCGATGAAGTTTTCTAATGTAGCTGACTAAGCATATAAATACATTCAATGTAAACAAAAGTAGAGTAAAAGTCTTCACATGTGATAACGTGTTAAGCATCTACGTGAAACATGCGATACGAAACATGACTACCAATCATGGATTAAAAATGTAACGAATTCGCCACTTACTGATCGTAAGCTGTCAGATAAGTTGCCCTCTATAAGCTCTTGAGCACATTGAAAAAAATCAATAAATATTTTCCTTTGTCATTACCACAACCAATTCCCATGTTTCCTTTCAAGTTCAATCAACGCCTTACAACTTACAACACGTTGTATTATCATTACTGGTTTTATGTGAATTAATAAGCAATGAAAAGTGATGCAAGATGTTTATAAATAAAAGTAAACAGACAGTCAAGTTGTGATACGAATGTGTGTGAAGTGAATTCACATAAAAGATGAGGTGAGGGTTATATACCTACATAAATCCCTTGATTCTTTATCGTAGTCAACAAGGTTGCTTGAATACCTCACATTACCAGCCAATCCACATTTGTACACTGTATCCATCCATTCAAGTACAAGGAGTGAGAAATTGTAGCACAATAACGTGATTGTAAATGTGCATATCTATTATTGATTGTTGTTACTACTAGCCCTTAATCGATTAGAATCTGCACGACATCTTTTGTCATTCGCTATTCTACAAACTGGTCGTAAGTTATGCATAAAATATATTGTGTTTCTTGAATTCAATGAGGTGATCTTTATGGACTCCACTACACAGCTATAAATCTGCCAATCCAATCAAGATTCTTATCTCCGACTTCCATTCATGTAAGAACCACATGTCCATGGGTTAAAGGGAGAGATCCGCACAGTTTGTATATATGTACAACCGTGTGATGTTCTTGTCTATTAATGTTTTTATATGAATGATCATTGGAATTGGAGGTATGCATCAGAAAGGATTAAAGAGGAAAATGTTTCATTGAGCTCAATTAGTACACACATTAATTCCATCGTTCAACTTATATCAATTGGAATTTAGAAGACATCTTAACAAATTGTTCATACATTGTTCCAGCTAGCTACTACGTATAGGTTCATTTCATTCAAAGAATAATTCACCTGAGAACATTTTTTTGTGCTCTCTCAAAAAAAGTCTAGGCTAATACTATATTTCATATGATGAGAAGGAAATAGCTGCCGACTGGAAGCCAAGCCCAGTCGCTTTTCAATGGCAATCATTAACGTTTCTTAATGTGCTACTGCAACCTATACATTATCCATTCTCTCTTGTATTAAGGAGAGACACACCATAATTAACATTAGTACGTGATGTGTTTTGCAACAAGTGAAGACTATATAGAGGTACTCTTTACACCAGTGATTTTTACTATTCATTTATTCAGCCGAGCCGTAGCTGTAACTTATTGTTGTATTTATATAACACACTCATCTTCTTCATCCCCCGACTCTCCTGTGCTTAGTTTTCATCTTTTTGTGGAGGTATATGGGACTAAATATTGTTTACCTGTTCCTTCCCCACTTTTCAGAAGTTTAGCACAAACAATGAATAATATCTTGTGAGAATGGAGTGTGATGATTTATGTGTTGAAGGGAAAAAGTTTTTTATTTTTATTTTACATCTAGCATCTAGAGTAGATGATTACTTGTGAACTTGAGCTCACCTTGGAATGAGGCAGGAGCTCAAGTTCATAACCACACAAAACGTCGTCATTACCTGACCATGCTTGTTTTGCTATATTATCTGCTGCAACCGCATCTTATACTTATATGCCAGCCAACAAAGGAACATATGGACCAAATTTTCTGCATGTAGTAATAACCATATGAGATACATATACGTATATAGTATACTGTGCCATTTATCTAGTCTACGTATGTATCCCTTACGCAAAACTTTTTGGGAAGTTTATATCAATGGTTTCTTTTAGGAAAAATTACGTAATGAGATGGTCAATCAAAAAAGGAAGGAAATTTCCTGCAGGCGGAAAATTCATAATACTTTTATCTCGTTAATTTGTAAGGTAAAGGCGAGCGAAATTAAATGACAGTAATCATTGAAATGACAACAGAGTCGGAAGTGTTTTCAGCCCAAGCCTAATCATAATATGACAATAGTAATTTGTTCACCTTTTGTATGGCATGTCTTGTTATGCAACCCATATTTTGATAATTGAGTTAATATGTCATATGGCATGGCTTTCCTTTTTTGACCAGTGACTTGTCAAGGAGCAACAGCACGTTGAGGTTGGATCTGCCAGGTGTGGGCCCCTGTCTGACTGGTATACAGTATGAGCAAAATAAGTAAGGCCCATGAAGTCCTCCCTTCTTTAAGATATCGATATATACAATAGAGGTACATTCCTTCCAACTCATCATCATCATCATCATCATCAAAAACTCAAAATATTTGTACGTCTCGCGTTAATTGAAGTGTTGCGCCTTGTCTTTGAAAATATTCCTTGAGACGGGTGCTTGAGTGGTTTCATGCTCTCTGTGTTTGCATTTATTATACCCTCTCAATGAAAAACTGGCATAGTTTTGTTTTCGAGTTGTGTGTGCATAATAAAACTCACAAAGACGAACACATAAAGTGTTAAAAGACGTTCTTTCACAAAGCGTGCTCCTGCACTTTACCCAAACAATCCAAGAATAATTGATGATAATTATTATTACTTGTTTGCTATTTTCGCATTAGTACTGTTTGCAAATGCGTCGTTTAAAATGCATAGCGAATTCAAGTTAACTTAAAACAAGCATGAAAAAAGAATCATCTTTCCGTCTTTCTCACATGAAACAAGGAAAGAGTTAAATAACAACCGCATCTAATTTTGCATTTGAATCCTGATCACAAAACGCATTCAAACTCTG
>JAANSM010003887.1:0-12152 GCA_036850725.1 Orchesella villosa | reverse complement strand
GGAAGCAGAAGGAGGCATAGGAAATTTAGTCTTAAGTGAACAATAAAACATTAATATTAAAAGGAAAACATTATAAATCTGTCTATTGTTATTCGGTGTTTTGAGTCGAAAACAAGATAAATTAAAATAAAATATCCTATTAAACAAATACGCTTGCGAAGCAGCAATTGAAAACCTACCTAATTAGATATTAAATTTCCGATGTTCTTATTTTGTTATCGACGTTCAGTATCGCATTGTATCAACTCAACTTGGTCATGTGCACGTGTTGCATTATTGTTAGATTACATTGTCATTATCATCCTTGTTTTCTCATGCCCAATCCAATGCATTACATACAGCACATCTGACGATCTGATCATTATCATATCTAGATTCTTGCAACAAAGAAGAAAGAAGCAAACCACCAAGAGAGCTTTGCAATATTTTGCATTTGCAGTAAAGGAAGTTACTCATGGTATAGTATTTGATAATAATACGATTTAAAATGATCATGGAGGATTTTTTTCATTCTGTTTGTGTTTGATATTCTTTGAATGCATGTGCACTTCACTTCAAACTTCAAATCAGCTTTGGGCTTATCATAATAATTTGGGATCCATGATCTTTTGAACTTGAAATCACGATTTTTTTCCCTATCTCAAATCTAAAGCCTTGTGAATAAGTATATACGAGGTTTTTGCGAACTGCACAAGACAATTACACTACTATGGTTGTGGGCAAAATGATCCATATATTCTAGCATGTTTGTGTGTAGCCAAATTAGAGAAATCATTGGAAAATGATAGTAATCTATTCTCCCTAAATTTAAAGCCTTTTCCCAGCCTCACATGTGCGCAAAAATGCGTTGAGATTTTGATCTAAAAGTATAAAACTGTATTTTGGGTTTCTTGTTCTTATACTTTCCTTTCAGTGTATATTTGTGTTCACCTGTTCTTCTTCATTAACCTTCTTATCATGTGGGATCGTTCAGGAAGGAAAACTTTGGGTTAGTGACTATATATGACTGTGATTCATGCTTCGTCATATTTCTTTCCTAAAAATGAGGAACCACTTAGAGCTACATTATTCACAATCTGATAACTCCAATTAGCTCATCGTGACTCAGGACTTTGTATTTGGAAAGCACAGGGAGGAAATTGGTCCAGTTTTGAATTTCAATTTTCAATAAACAACCATCAGTCATGAGGAATGTGATGGGCGCTGCCAAAAAATCCCAAATTCATGATTTTGGTCATGTTATTTTGAATTATTTTGATTAACTGGCCATATCAATCATATATATCATATATGTAATTAGTAATAATTACTATAAATTGGTAGAAATTATTATTTGTTCTATATTTCTATTGTTTCTAAGAATGCCGTCATAAAATTTTATCATCTATTATTCTCTTTAGACCCAACGGTTGGAATCAATAATTTGCAAAATATATTTTTCAATTTTTATGTTCTTAGTTTTTATGTTTGAATTGCACGTCCTTTCCAAATTTTATGTTATTAGTATTAATATACTGATATAAAATAGATATACCTCATCCGAAATGTAAAGTTAAATGTTACGTCCTTCAAAGAATAAACCATCAGATATTTTTTTTAAACTACAAAGGACTTATATATTAATTTGGTTGTGCACGCTTGCTCCGGTTACAAACTCCAATCATCATCATCAAAACATTCAATACGCATCCGCATCAATAACAAAGCATAACGATCGAGATGAGAGGAAATTACTGAATTTCAATATCTTAAAGTTTATGGTTCATTGTTCATTTATGTCAGATCCATTGAGCGGCTTAATGATTATAATAATGATCATTGATCACAATAATGGTCAGTCTCACTCAATATACATAATATAATAGGAGGGCCGAGCAACTGTCGGTTACAAGATTTCTTTTGGGCTCTTTGTTTTCCTGCTCTCATGGGTGATCTCCCCTTTGTTTCTGTTTGTCGGGAAACTTCTTGAGCAATTTAGCATGAAAGGTTCGGGAAAATGTATCAAACAAAACAAAATGAAACAAAAAGGTATCAAAGTATGAACAAAACAAGGTAATGTACTCCATCCGTCAGTATCTTCAGGACTAAACTAGACCCGAACCCTGCTGCTGTGCTCAGTGTTGTTGCTTTTTGTTTTGTCGCTTGCTCATCTCATCCATTGTCCTTCTATTAACTTGGGGTAGCTGTTGTTGGTTCCTTCTTCGCGGTATTGTAGCGGATGATGTCAAAATCATGTCATGGAAAAAGGAATCCCCTATCACCAGTCACTGAATGGAGACGGACTGGACTGTTTATGTCAATAATATGCGTAGCGGTCGGTGTGGTTCTTTGCTGCTTGTGGTTGGGAAGTTTATGAAGTTAATGGAGCAAAATACTGAATGGTGAGATTTGGAAAAGTAATTGGTTATGCTCCAATACCAATATAAAGGCTTGTGCTAATAGAATATATGGCAATTTCAACACTGAATTTAATAAAAAGGATTGTGGTTATGTAAGTGGTTGGTGGTAAACTAAGGTCAAGTCAAGGCATATTACACACAAGAAGTATATAAATGAACTAAATCAGCAAATTACTTTTTCTTTCGTAATCAATATTAAATAAAAATTAAGTATTTAATACAACAGATTCTACCAAATACCAACAACTTCCTTCGGAATTTTTCCATTTGATTCATCCATTTTTATATCCCATGTATTCGTGAGTTGGATTCACATAATTTGAGTTGTCCAGAAACTCAAATCATGCTTAACTGTTCAGCAGAGAATATAACTTTATTTTATTACAAATTGCATAAAACATGATAGGAGTAAATACAGAAACAGTACTGAAATCCGTAACACTGTTCGTGATTTGTATTTCTCCCATCCTCGCGAATAATCAACTTCCATCGTCTGAGTCTTTTGGTTGGGTAAGGATTCCAGCTCTCTCTATAGCAGAACAAATTGGTGGTGGGGCAAAACGAGCTATATACTACCTCAACACACTCCTGGATAGTTGTCAAAACGTTGAAGATTTAAATGCCTGGCTTATTATTCATGGGAGTATGAGCATTATTTAATCTGTTCAATCTTTAATTAAAAATATTAAAATTTAGTAATTTGGCCACAAAATTAAATTGAAGTGTGTTTTCCATATGGTATTGTACTTTAAATTGCATTAGGATTATCTCAGCTGCGATGCACAAGCTGAGCTCATGCCATGGAAGGGCTCAGACTTACCATCATCATCATCACTGAAACAAGAGGAGCCAGAGCAGCATCTTGAGAGGCTTAGTGAGCTCTGTGCTGCCTGGCTGAGGAAACGGAAATGCTCTAGTAGACTCGCAGCCAAACTGGATTCCTGTTTAGGATTGGAGCTGGAGGATGGCAGAGTAGGAACAAATGCTTTACGCTTGGCTGATGCTCACATGGGATTCATATGCCGACAGAAGAGTGTCTACTTGCGTAATACTATCAAAACTAGCGCATTGTATTTCTATTTTGTATCCCCATTTATAATTTAAATATCTTCTTTTGCTTATAAGACTGAAGTGCAAATTCCATTTATTCTCCCTGCAGAAAATTTAACACCTACTAATTCACGTGATGATGTTTTAAGCGCAGAAAATCGGCCATTAATTTGCTTCCATGAAGTAGAGGGCATTGTGCGTCAGTGTATTAAAACCGAAATCGTTAACCGTGATAATTTTGCTTCATTTTGTCAGTAAGTTCTCTATCCTATCGAGTTCTATCAATCAATGCAACATAGTTTGATAGTTAGTAGACTTAAAACAGAATTTTAAATTGTGAATGTTTTTTTTAACTACAGGCAATTCCACCTTGCTAAAGAATGTCTTTTGACTGCGTATCAACAGTGTGAACATCCAAACGCTAAACGTTTTATACACACAATGCTGAAGCAGCTGCAAATTGATCTAAAATGTTAACAACGGACGTTTCGAAATCGATGACTTATATAAAATTTGTTGTAAAGTTAGTTAATTATTGGTTTTGCTAAGTTTAATCAAGCAACTAACACTTCAAAAGAGTTTTTAGAAGGGCGTAGGCGTATGAACATTCACATTGTTATAATTATTTTGTTGCTTTCAAAATACATTAACTTTACATTAATATTTACTGGATGTGCAATTTCAACGTCAATATGTTTTACCGTGTGCTCTTGATAATTATTATGTATCACAGGTTGGAGTCTTCGCATCTTATATGTACTCAATGTGTAAATAAATTAAATCAGTAGGCTTCGTACTCTATTACCCTTCCCAAGATGTACTTGTTCAAAAGAAGATATTCATACTATTTTGTTGAAAGCTGTCAAGTTGACTAATGCTCACTCAAAGGGAGTTCATCACATAATCATCACTACCAAAAGAGCACGCAAGAGCGAGAAAAGAAGTCAAGCAAAAATTAATTAGTTTTGTGTCAATCTTCAGCTCTAAATATAGACAAAACTCACACACATGCGTTTTTAAATAAAAAATATTAACTAAGCATACATTTACCAATTTGAGAGTTCAAACGAATAAACATGTACCCAAGTGTGCACTTTGTACACACAACTGTCAAATCAGTCAGCAGATACTCCAAACTAACTTATGGCTCATAATGCTGATTTGATATGCCATGAAAATTTTCTTATTTGCAACGAAGACAAGCCACAAATGCCAGAAGGTAAAACTTTTTCTCCGTACATCCATCTATGCATCATGAAGACAGTTTCCTGGAAGATAAAATACATTAATACTTTAGATGTGATACAGGAATGGGATGCAAAACCTCAATCTCGTTGTGGGACTGACACCAAACAATATTAGAAAGGACTTTTTGAGAATCGTCGCAATCTCAACTCCAGGCAAGACGAGCGAGAGCTTGAATATTATTATTCATATTCAAATTCAATATTGTATTTCACCGCAGGATGAAACCAAACCAGAATTATTGAGAATGCGAATAGCCTTCAGACTTCAGACCTGCATCACATCCAAATATCCAAACCACGTTTCATTTCATTAACAATCTTTCTTCATATACTCTTATAAGTATATTCAAATGCTCAATACATATGTGGTGTGGTTTGGTTTGGTGCTATACCAAACTTCAAAGTCATGAAATGTTACACCAAGCATGTCCATCTCCATTCAAAAAGAGTAAACTCATCGTGACAGATTCTAATGGTTGTTTGTTGTACTTTCAATGCTGTTCACTCTGGCACTTGAGTAAATTGCATTTCATTTCATTCCATGAACCCATTGACGTGTAGCGTAATAATCTTCTAAGAAAGCGGGGCTCATCTTCATCAGAAGATTAGGTATTTTTAAAACTTTAAAACGATACGGTTACAATTGACTGTTTGTGTTTTTCTAATAATATTCATATATATAGATATGTACGTAATCTTTATATACAGTAAGCAATTTGGAATGCATTCCTTCCATGAATGAAAGATACACTTTAAACAAGACATTGGCACATGTCAAAAGAAGAATGATGAAACTCAATGATAGCCGTGTTAGTTAGTAGTAAATCTAAATGGTAATGATATGCATAGAGTTTCGGTGATGAAAATCTGAGAATGTGAACTATGACGAGTAAAGAAGAGCAAGAGCACAGGTATTATGCCAAAGGGCGGATCAAGGAAATGAAAGATATGTTCGATTGAATACAATGAAAATATCTCAGTCTTCACCTTCGGCATTGCCAGCTCATTCTATTCGTTTGGTGCGCTGACATTCATGTGTTTGTTGTTATTGCTGTGCTGCTGCTGATGATGATGAGGTGATTTCCTTCTTTCAAATTGGAATGATGCCATAAACACTCCACGTTTCATTTGAATCATGGAATTCCATTCAAATTTAAAGTATTCAAACTAAATAAATCCCATCAATAGCTGAATGGAATTATATATTATGCCTCTGGAGGAGCCCTGGAATGGAATTTCACCTAGTCACTGATGATTAAGACAACATTCAAAGTTGTGACGAACCTTTTAAAGATTTAAGCATTTAAATACGAAGGAATAAGAAATGTTGAATCTAGACTTTTTTGTGATTGATTGAATGAATGATGACTTTATTTTTTAACAAATTATTTTGATGCTGTAAAGTGTACATCAATTACTAGACTACTTTTTCTTCCTCTAATTTGCTTTCGGAGAGTCTGTATTTTACTCCTCTGAAGAGTTGATATGCGGCTGTGCTGAACACAAAAACGTTGACGGTAAACAAGGAATAGTTTTTGGGAATGATTACGAGGGAGTATCTTGCCCAAACGCTGCCTGTGAATGCTAATGCTAGAGATTGGGGGAAACTGACGGAACTTGCAGGTCGATTTATATCGCCGATTCCGGCGATAACCAAACTCCATTTTACTGCTGGAGCCCAGAAGAAAATAGTTTTTGGTCCTGAAATTATAGTAATGTGTATTAAACTTGGAGTTTTCAAGATTTAAGAGAGCATTCCAAGTTATATGAATAAATATTTTACCAGCAGGATGTTGCCACAATGGTAGGAGCCGGGATGGCACAAACTTGTCAAGTTTTGCCATTATTCTGTGATAACTTGCCATTTTTTTCAAGTGCTATTTGATTGATCTATATATGCAAAACTGATTGGTATTCGTAGATCTTATCTACAGTACTTTTGTAAACCGTAACCTTACGCACTTAAATTACTGTAAGCTAAATCTTCCGAGCTAGCTTACAGCAGCAACACTACCAGTTATTTTCTAACTTGCTGAGTTTTGACTAGATATCACTGAACTGAGAAATACAGACTTGAGAAGCAGATGACTAAAAGTTATACAGAACAAATTTACTACGCACTTTCATAATTTTAATCTTCCACTTATTAAAATACCAAAATTAGTTGTGAATAGAATAAGTTCGACGCTGCCACAATTTCAATCTATTGTGAAATAAATACATAATGACTTAGGTTGATTCGCTGCTAAGTGTTCAGATTAAATAAATTAAATGGATACAGCTGAAACCACTTAAGAGTACGTACGTTGGTGAGTATGATTACAGAAATTGAAATTTTCGTAAAGAAGTTAGACTCTGTGAGTTATATAATTTATCTGTGCTAATATGATAATGGTTTCAGCCTTGAAGCTCAATTAGTACCTGCTGTATCCATATCACACTTTCTTACTATCTTAATACAGTTACCTACACAAGTATCATTTATGACAAGACATGATCGAGGAACTCGCAGTTTATCTTATTTTATACGATGTTTAATGCTGAACCAAAAAGGTAATACACAATTCGAGTAATAACCATTTCTCGCTTTCCTCATTCTTCCTTACGCCAATGTTAAAATATTTATTATATGTTCACGGTTTACTCAAGAAGAAATGGAAAGTTGCTTGTACAATATATGATTTACTGGTCTAAATTATATAATAATCTGCTTAGCTTAAGAGAATAGTGTTAGCAAATGATGTTCGGGTAAGGATAGCATTTTAGGTCAAATCTAACGTGTTGGTTTGTTTCACTGACTACTCACTAAACTACTACATATCTCAGAGGAAACCGTTTTGCAAGTCTAGCTGGGTATATTGAAATAATGTATGACTTTTGACTTAGCAATTTAGAATGACTAAACATTTAATAAGTATTCAAAGTAATCGTTGATGGCTTTGCTCACAAAAACTGATATGAAAATTAAAAGGAAACTATAATCTGTTATGGTTTTAAAGTTGCTTTAAAAAGCCCGTGCCACCTCAAGCCAAAAATTGTATAAAGATTAATTAACATTACTATGCTATAAGTTATGTTGTTGTTTGAACGAACTAAATAATGAATAATAGTTCCAGTCATAATAATAACAAAATTGAGAGAAAGGAGCAGTTTATAAAAAATATCTTCTAATAGGATTTCCCCCACTAAGTCAACCAGGATCTCCGATTTCTCTTTCTGAAGATCAGCATTGTAATATACGGAAAAGAAATGTACTTTAAGCGATATAATACTATTTGATATCTGATAATCGTATAAGCCTGGCTTCCGGCGGTATTATAATCGGCTAGGTATGCAAGTGTTACCACCTTTAAAACTTAAACAGGCTTAACTGTCTGCAGACGAAGCAGAAGAATTTTCTTATTGAATTATGCTTGCCTTTCTGACTTCGATTTTATCATTTCATCAATTTAACTTCACATACCGCCTTCTTTCCTATCATAAGGCGTTCGTGTATGTCACCATAATACTGAGACGGAAGAAAAGCGACATATTGTAGAGCTGAAGATTATATACTCTAACCTTTAACTTTTGATATGATGAAACAAAATATACGAAAACGAAATACAAAGTATTTTAAGTGGTGCTTTGAGTTTTTATTTAGTTTCTTCAATACAAAAGTTCTTTAGAAGATGTGAATGACTCTTGTCATAAACGTTTGAGTTTGAATTCTATAAACTAAACTGATGGAGATTGTAGTGTATTAAGTTGTCAAACACGATTTAAACTATTTTATCAAAGTATAAACGAATTATAAATCAGAATGCAGGTACTAATTAAATTGATCTAAAGGTGTGCATCACGGCGTATTTGTATGGGACTCAACTGAAGATTTGAATCAAATTCTAGGCATACCTTTATAATATGTATGAATGTATTTATGCATGCTGGTTTCCTTTTGCCTTTTGATGACTTGCTATTTTCTCTTTTTATCTGGTAATGTGGTCGATGAGAAATGTGTTCTTATAAGAAAGTATTCGTCCAATCACAAGGTAAATCCTAGTTGTTTGATCTTATCCAACCTGATTCGGTCAGCATCTGGTGTCACTTCGAATGTAGATATAGCTTCAATTTCAAACTAAATTAAAAATACTTTAATATATACTTAAAATTATTAGTAGAAATACGGCACGCTCTACATTTATAGACATTAATTGGCTTAACGATACCATACCATATTTGTTTCAAATTTTGTGAAAACGTTTTGCGTTTATCTATGTTTATACAGAACTATCGACCTTCAAATGTTTATAAAGCTATTTGGCTAATATAAGGTTACAATTTTTCAATTAATTCCAGAGTGTATGTTGTGAACACAAGAACAATATGTGTAATTCAAGGACTTGACCTGTAAATATTGTGGTATTTTATCTTGAAAGTGAAAACTTATGGATGACGTTCAAATTTATCATTTATATGTTACATTTCATTGAACCATATTTAAGTAATGTTATTCTTAGCGCTGCTGCTGCAAGGCTGCATATCCAATTTCTCCGCATTAATAAATCTCGAAAATTTTGTGAATTTCAACTTTAATCGTCGAGTCTTCAAATATTTCCTGTCGTTGTTGAAGACAAAAATCATGGTCACTTTCATTTGTTGATTTTCAAACGTAAAAGACTCCAATGTATTCTAATAAAACCACAAGTAACAGCGTTTTGCATAATTTCACTACATACATATTTGCTGTGGCTTTCCATCTTGTTCAACCTGAACCTGATTTCATCTCTAATTTTAAACGAACAATCAACTATCAACTCCTTCCTTTTTATTCCTTTCTTTTTCTTTCCTTCTCCAATGCAAACTCAAAAGTGAGATTTTATTAGAGTTGTCCTTGTTTCACAATACCATTTTTACGAGTGAGAAAAAGCAGTAAAAAACGGTTGGACAAGAAGACAAGTACGCATCACACTCCTTTTCAAACTTGGGGACACAGGCATGGGCGTCGCCAAAATGATGTACACATGTACTCCATATCCTAATTTACGTCCAATTCAAACTCAAATTATGTTTGGAATTTTATAGATTCTCTCTTTAGATAGTCATATCATGGGTTTCTGTGGAGGAAATAATTTCATCAAAATCACACGTTTTGTTATACCTCTCTCCTTCTTCGTCCAGTTATCGGGCTTGACTAATTTAGGAACAAGTTGAAAACTTGTCCTTTTGTGTTGCTTATTGTTGATCTTAAAATGCACACCTTCAGCTTGACAGAACAGAACAGATGAGACAAATTCAGGCTTTTATATCTCAGTAAAAAGTGAAAAAAAAATCTTGTCACTTTCCTCAATGCAAGAGTCGACAGTCAAAGTCAAGTCAGTTCTCATCCGAAACATGTGCATACATTACGTAACATCTTCTCCTCTGCTCTGCATTCTGCATCTAAAGTATATTTTATTCCCTTTGTGGGAAATGAAAAAAAGGTGACGCTAAATAGATTGTGAAAGGCAAGGTGACTGACTCATTTGAGTTCTGTGTTGGGATGCGCCCAAGGTGGCTTCTTCTTGTCAACTTATTTTTTATTCACCTTTTTTTATCTCAGACTTTTCCTGTCGTTTTAGTCAGCTTCAGTTTTATAGGAAGGACTGAAGACAAGAGATAAAACGATGCCTATTTAATAACGAAAAGTGTTTTTGACTTGAGATAAAATGAGCATCAGGAGAAGAAATTGGAGCATGAGTTCATTTTATTATAGGCATGTCATTCTAAAAAAAAGTATATTCTCATCAGAGTCTGAAGCAGTATAGCTGCTATGGCCTTGTTTTCTGATTTTGTGACTGCTCCTCTGTGTTGTTTTAACGAAGGGAATGCTTCCGATTCTTATCACGACAAGTCACCCAAGTAGATTTCAATTAGTGTTGTGATAAGTTAATATGAATAGTTTTACATTTCCTTGTATTTTATCAATGTGTATTCATTTTCTTGCTCATTTGTCTTACATGCATTTTCTTACCACATTAATGCAGTCACTATAACGCGACATCTGTCCCCCTCTTTGACATGATATTTGATATGGGAATTACAAGGAAATTAAAATAAAAGTTTGAAGAGACGAGTTTGACCCAGTTTAACGAGGCCCTGTCATTCAATTAGTTGATATTAAAGTTGTGTCTTTTTAGCCGAATCTAAATAAATTCGGGAAGACAAAATTGGCCTTTAGATTTGATGTCACTTTCCAAAAAATTTTAATTGTCATTTGTAGGCGAAAGCACTCAAAAGTCGAATGACGCAAAAGGCAAGGGATTTGGATTATCTTTCCGACTTCGTTTGTCATTTTCGGTCTGCACTGTTTTTTTAAACATTCCATAAGTCTACTTTAATCCTTCAAAAATCTTAGGAAAAGCATATATAGTTTTGCCATTTACAATTAAATCTATTTCTAGTTTTTATAGTTTCATTTTCATATAAAATTCTCATTTGCAGAAGGTTTTTTTATGTTACCTGTTGAAGTTTTTACATGACAAAGTTTTCCTTAAACCCACTCCTTATAGTTCCCTTGCTCCGTGCTCTTTCCGTCTGTATCCGTCTCGAGCTTAAAATATGTTCATCTGATATGATAGAATTCACACAGAGAGACAAATTGAATGTGGAGAAAGCCAAAGGGCTTGGCTTTTTATTATATGGCTTGTCGCTTGGGACATTATGCAAAGCCATCATTTTCTACGACTTTTTACTACCTGCTGGTCTAGCCGTTTCTACAGATTTTCAAATGGTTTGATCTTGTCTCTTTTTTAAAAATGTCCTCCAGCATTTACATTACATTATTACATTACAAGAAACAAAAGGTCATATATGGTATATTCTTATAGTGACAAATTCGACAGAGACCATCCTATTTTTGAGTACCAAAAGAAAAACACGTATATTATTAATGATAATGATAATGCATGCAGCGATGAGATATCCCATAGAAATGTTTACAAAGGGAGAAAGAACGAGGAGGAAAATGAAGAATCAATTCTTTCTCAATGAAAGATTTTATATGACTCTTGAAGAAAATAATATGGTAAACAATAAACAGCAACAGGACGGTAGTGAAATACTAAGTTGGATGAGACTCCTGCAGTGAAAATGCATAAAAACAAATTCTACAGTTGTATTCACTTGTATGTCCACTTCATTTCGGAGGTTGTTTTTTACTGGGGGTTAGTTACATAGTTTGTGTAAAAAGTTGTTAAGTGAGCTTATATGAAATCACTGTCTTGTTTTCGTCAAAGTTAGTTTTTAGCCTGAGAGTCCCATTCCTTCACTACTGCTTAGACATTTGTACATGTGTATTTATATGTAATGGGTATTAACAGTAATAGCTGTGAGCCAATTGATAAGCCGTTGTCCCTGGGACCATATACTGTTGCAAATAGTGAAACTTGTCACTCCCACGAAGATCAGGATCATCATGTATCTTCCTGAACTGGGA
>JAANSM010003886.1:0-12152 GCA_036850725.1 Orchesella villosa | reverse complement strand
TAACAAGCAAATTAGAAAATGACATGGAACCCTCTCATCATCCTGATTCCCTTCATTATAGAATATATCATGAAAATCTCGGTCTCATTTTGGGTTCCAACATTAATGTTTTACGTAACTACACATTCGACAAATGCAAACCTTAGCTAAAGAGACAGAGACCATTAATTAGGATAGGTTTTTAGCCATTTAAATAGTGAAATTAGTCATTACTTGTCCGATTCTAATTACAATAAAAAATCTAATCCTATAAGTACAGAGAGACGTTGGTACAAAAGGGTTGATGCAGAAACTTTTGTATTCAAATCTGGCTTTCATATTCATTTTACCGTCAACCCAGCAACATCTTTCTCTCCCTTAACACATAATACAACCACAGGGCGAGAATCCATATTTCTAATTCACAATCGCACCTTCCCAGTCTTCTCCCTATGTGCAATAGCTTAAATAAATGATGAAACTTCTTCTTTGTGCCCCTACCTGTTGAGTTCTATAGTCTTAGTTTTCTTCAAACAACAACATCCTTATTTGACAACCAATTTTTTTTTCTTCTCTTCACGTTGTAACTAACACAAGGAACATAATATATATAATATATATATTTTTTTATGATAGCCTATCGCATTTACATCTGTCTTTCCTTTAGTCCGTTGATCAAACCTGATTAATGCTGCAGGCACTGGTTTAATGTCTATCTGTTTCTGTAATAATGACGTGGTCTTTCCCAAACTAAGTATGTACTAACATCACATCACATCGTCTGCACAATGAACCCCTAGCCTATCATGTTGTTCCTCTCATACTAAAAACTAAAACCACCACTATACTACAATTCTAAATTACTCTACTACTAGTTTCTTGCAAGATGCTATTCTTCAACTTTTATCGTTCCTTCTTTCTTTCTTTCTATCTATCTATCTCTCCCTTTCTTGTCGGACTACATGCCTAGTTTTTTTTTGCATACGGGAGTAGCCAATGTGTTTTTACACCATTTTCACACAATGAAACCAATCAAAATCTTTGATGCGAGATGACGATTAAAAACATTGATGCTCTAAATGAGCAAACTAAAAATTTTCACACTTACAAAGTCCTCAAAAAATCTGCGCGCCTGAACTTCCGCCTTCCTTGCTTGAGTTACGATGTTTTGAAAAATTTCCTCGTCCGACTGAATTGGCATATGAATTTCTGAAGGTTGCGTGGGAATAGAGGTGGGAATTCTACATGGATTGATCCATTTCATCGGCCTCTCATTTCCTCGATGAGGAGAGTGATGGTGGCCGGATGAGCGAGGGCTCCCTCCTGACCTTTGACTATTGAGAGGATTTGACATAGTGGACGTGGGTAGAACAACGAGTATTCCAAGCAGAATTAGCTGTAATGCTCTCCAACCTGCAAGTTTAATCCAATATTTACTTTCTCATATATAAATAACACTTGTTAGTATTAGCTTTTGAGGATACTTCTGCTGCGAGCTGAGATGATTGCTTCATATATAACATAATAACAGCATTTTTACTTTGAGATAATATGTGGCACGTTCGGAGAAATGAACTGCTAAATATATTACTTGGAACTGATCGTTATCTCTAAGATCAAAATGATAAAATATTCTGGAAACTTTTTGATATAATACTTTTTTAGGCTACTTTACCTATGAAATAGGATAAATAAAAACAAAAGCACATGAAGTGTAGGTTTAACTGCCTAAATTACGGGCCTACACGTAACCGTACACCAAGATATTTAGATTTACTCAGAATGACAGATTGCTCAGCACTCCTGCATATAGAGCCATATATATATATATATATATGTTATACGTGCATATGAACAAAGACTGTGAGCAGAGTGGGGCAAACTAAGATTCGCTTGCATGAAAAGACAGAGGAGCATGGTCTAGTGTAGCAGCGTGCCTTATTAAGGTAGGATGAATCATCATAGCAGAAAATGATGAAGTCAAAGAATTTCTTGCTATGAGTTCATGGAAATTTTATCTAGTAAGTAGTAATAATAGTAAGTGATAGAACATGCATGCAATTCAAAAAAAAGAAGCTTTGCACGAAATGAGTTCTAATATATTAATTGTTATGTATGTTAATTACTAACCATCAGCTGAGGAGACATAATTTGTTCTGCTGATCGAGGAACATTTTGTTGAAAGATTATTTTTGGCACACCGGCATTCTGTAGGAATATATCCTACACACGGCCTGGAATAGTATTGTTGACTATTGGTAAGTTGTTGGTGGGTTTCAACGGAATTTTTGTTAATATTTGAAAAATCTTGCGAACACATTAAATTAGTGTCCATTTCACTACGAGCGGATCGACAGTACGGACACACATCTGTACTGTCCAGATTTTTACAATTGATCTGTTGTGACATTGTGACGGTTGTGTTTGTAGGAGAACAATTTTTACAAAATCCTAATGCCATTTTGTTCGAATCTGAACTCTCAAATTGCCTGGAAAGCAATAGGTTAGAAAATTTCCTAAAACCTTTCTCTTTTCGCCTACAGAGATATTTTGGAAACTTGTCACTTACTAAAACAGGAATGAGACTAAACTTGTAAAACTCGTGACAGAGTTCCTTACACATGGAAAGCACTGGACGATAAAGAAATAGTGACACGTTTAAAAAAAAACTTCTCAACTTGCTACCTCACAATTTATATAAGCACATTTCTTATGACTAATGCTAACTTGATAAAAAAAACTACACTGCTCTATGTCCGTAGCAGTCAAATTGTGGTGTGTGATAAACGGATCTCTGAAGAGAAAACGTGTTCTGCGCTCAGTTAAGACTGGAATGATGACAGAGGTTTGGTGCAACTGAACTTTAAATATATAAGCACTTGTCGCAAATTATGATGTGACAAAATATTGTCCAGAGAGGATTCTCTCTCGCCGTTTCTGATTCTGCTTTGGCGTGTGTCCGTAGTATATGTAAATTTGATATAAGTGGACTTGTTAGTTTAGCTTGTTGTTGTGGCGTATGATGATGATATGATGACGCGAATGATGTTTAAACTGCAGTAGTAGAAAAATGTTGCACACAATGTAATATAATATAATGTAACTGAGGTGAGTGACTAATATGTCCGGCACATAATTTTACGTTTCAGCTGGTCGGCTTCTGGTTGAAGTATGATCTCTGCTCTCCTCTGACTTGGGCTTATAAATGAATGGGCCAAAATCAGTTTAGCCATTGCCTTATATCATACATCCGTATCCGATTCTTACCTGTACGTCGTCATAAACTAAAAAGGTATATAGCTACACCGTCCCAATCACACATCACAGGTAAGTAACTAGTGGCTCAGTATAAGGTGGCTCAAATGCAAGCATGCCTCTGCTATAAAGAACTATTGCTTGCTTACCTGTCTGCACGTAGTACAACAACGTAACTTACGTTTCATGCATGCATACAGGTACAATAAAGAACAACTGCAACTTCTACACCACCACTCTTGCTTCTTCAATTTGCTCCTCATTGCTACTTACGTATATGCTAAAGCTAGCCCACAACTTCAAAGGATGGGTGCTTACTTAAGTGAAAAGAAAAGGCACATGGTACTGGGATTACCTTAAAATTTACCCAAAAAATTCTACAAATATGATATGATGGATGTTCTCATCATAAAACAAGGCAGATATGTATATATATATCAATAAGGATTAGAGAAGTAATAGCAAACTCCTTCCATTTAGGAATTCCTATACTTGACCGAAAGTTCATGTGTCATGATCAGGATGATGCCCCAATTCGTTTTCCCATAAGCTTGTACAATAGACGAATTAAATGGTCAACGTTTTGGGAAGTGGTTTTTTAAAACGAGGTTTCATCTTCCAGCATTTTGATTTAAAGTCTAATTGAGGTTCGATAATTACAATAACAAACCAGTCAAAATATAGCCAAATGGTTAGCCACATCCTCGTTGATATTTCAATTGAAATTTTTTGGAACGTGCAGAAATAAAAACATTAGATTCTCATTAAATCAGCTGGATTTTACGCATGTAGCATAAATGAAGCTTTAAAAGTTTGCATGCACATTGTTTTAGGCACATTGTACCATATAGCACATTAGCGAAGCATGTATGTAACTATGTATTAACCAGAGATGGTTAGCACGTTTTTCTTCAACTATTTTACGAGCGTTTATTATATATGTCCAGACATGTTGATGAAAAACCTTTTTTGCTTTCTTACTCCCTCATATTGTCCATCATATTCAACAGCATTGGAACCTATCCGATTCTGACAAGTTAGAGCTAACGCCAGACTAGAGCCAACGCTAGTAGTAACATACATAATATGACATCATCACGGATAATCATCATCATCGTGACTTCACTTTTCATTCATTCATTTTTTTTCTCCGTATAGTGCAGTGACGTGACGTAGTACGCAACAGTCAGTCAAATAAACGAGAAGAAAGTATAGACGTACGTAGTTTGTGAGTGAGATGAAATTCATTGAGAATTCCACGTCGCTCAAATTTCAGCTGTATTTATAAACACTTTTCAGAACAATTATTACTCCTGGTTGAGGTCGGCATTCCCCAGTTTCTGAGGAGATGTCAATATTTATTTTAAGAATTAAGTCATTCTTCTTCCTATTGCCGTTACCAACTCTTTTTCCCTTTCTTTGGATTTGTACTACATTACCCCTTACCTGTATTACCCAGGTGAGCAATGCAACTAGCTTGTATTGAAGCAGGAAAGTGCACTTCCACACCATGTGACTTTGTATTATGTTTTTTTAAGTTGGCACTTGCATTTGTGTCAATATAAACAAAAGAAAGAAAAATAGGAAGGATTTGCAATCATGGTTTTTCTCCGGGGGATAATTGGTTAAGTACATTTATGCTAAATGATGTAAACCTTTATTTGACTTGAGCGGAAATTCCCTTCGATAGGCACAAAACTTTTATTTTTCTTCGTAGTAATGAAATGTTATCTCATGGAAAATAAATATCTCGAACACGTAAGCAATTAGTCAAGCATTGGTACAGTCCAGGCATGAAAGAATCGGGTTGTTTCTGCCTCCGATAGCTTTGGTTACAGGAGTGTTATGGGGCAAGAGAATGAGTTGCTTTCTTGCAATTTATTTTATTAAATAAAAAAAATGGACCTAGTTAAGATGTTGTGACGCCAACCGAGGCATGTCACAATGATTTTTTTCAAGATGGAAACTCGGATGTTGCTCATCCTCACCCATATCCGACAAACTGTTTGTTTCATCCATCCTGCCTACGTGACTTATTTTTCGGACCGATAAGTTGTATAAAAACAGCTGTATTTTTATTTACTAATGAGTCCGATATTTTCGATTGTTAACTAACTGTCATGCTACTTGTTCCGAACATCCCCAATTAAAGTAAAAATATATTTTCTTGTTTTTCTGCCAATTTTTTTTATGTTACATGTTGTCTTACTGCGTAGTCTTTTGCCCTTGTTACTCGTTTCCTTTGCTGGTTGAATATACTATTGCTGCTTTCTATCTCACTTCTCCGACAAATACAAACGGAATCAATTTCCATGTACAAGCTTAAAATAATACGGTACTTCATACCATCAACAACAACCTGATTTGGATTAACAACTACTGACTACCTGGATCCGGGAGTGAAATGTAATGTGAGGCTGGTCCCATTTTTATTGAACATTTGTTCAAGCGGCATTGATGAAAGGAAACTAGAGTATTGTTTTATTTGTTTGACGTTGTTTGAAGTAAGCTCATCAAGTGTTTTACTGTGACACATGATTCATAAATTCTTCGTTGATCTATGTCATTTCTTTCTAGTGGCCAAGGAAATTCCCCCGATATGCCTATTTTCGTGGATGAGCTTAGTAAGTGAGAATGAGAAACTAATAACAGTAATAATCCAACTTTCAAGATAGTTTCTCTTGCATACCTTAGACACAATGAATTCAACGGCTAAATAACAAACGGCTCACTCATTAAAATTGTGCTTGGAGGCTCTTGGTAAGTTAAGGTAGATTGTAAGTAAGGTATAAAGGCCGCCGTGTGGAGTCCATTTGTTTCTCTGTTAAAAATGAGTGAATTCATTTCTAACTATTTCAAACAGACGTCATCATAATTGATACTGGGATTAGTCATTCGCAAGGTAGGTAGGATTTCTCTTAAATCAAAACGTCTTACGACACTAACTGCACGGCTTGCAAAAAAAAGTATGAATTTGTTTCATTCATTCAATGATTATAGTGATGATGGACATGGAAACACTGGCAAAATCTGGTGTAACGAACCCATTATAATGTTAACCTGTGACTGTTATCATGGTCGCCTTGTGATTAAATATGATGCTTTTCGGCTTTGTCAAATTAATATCATAGCTCTATAGTATCATCGTGCGCGGCTCTAAAAAGGTATAATGTCCTATGGCGTACCTGCATGAAATTTTGATATGTCAGGTGTGTATATACTTATGTCTATATCTACAGCTACAACACTCCACACACGTGTGTGCGAATGTGCATTCAATCATAATGGTTATGTTTTGCTTTCGTCTTTACCTTGTTCAAGCGAAGTAAACGTATACATGCATTTCAAGTTGTGCGTAGGTATACATTTCCTTCAAACAGGTAGATTCTTACTCTTGGTCACTCTGTTTTGCTTAGCCAAGTGGATTCAGATGTAAAATCACTATTAATAGGAAATTCGCAAGTTCGATGAAAAGCAAGTGAGAACTACTCATAGATTCATCGCAGAATTCCGTCACCAGTGCCTTCTCCGTATTTTGGCATGTAGTTAGCTAGTCCCTAGGAATACAACGGTTCATCCCAGACATAATCATCACTTCTTTTTAAAAAAAGCTACAGACAGCCGATATTCTTAATAATGCCCACCTACGAGCACGACGACAACCACTCGCCAATCCAAACCAAAACTCAAGTCAGGCAATATTTAGGCACTTTGAGAATCTAGAATAATGCTTGGTTTGGTTGGTGCACTCTCGTGTGGTGTGATGCATCATCATCACAACAACAATCAAATGAGTGCAAACACCAAGATTACAGACTCCCTTTATCCACTCATGCATGCTACATGATACATGTTCCTATTCACGTTTGCTAGTCGAGTTAATTTTTGGCTAAGACTCCACAGTAATGATTACCTACACACACACATCATCACAGGGATGATGTTTGTTGCCACATATTACGTGATGATGATCGCCAAAATCCTATCAAAAGTTGACGACTATCTGCATTTTGTAGCATCATCGGTCTATTCTTGATAAATGGTTGCAATTTTAGCAAATACTGCCGTTCTCTTCCTTTGTTTAAAATTTTCATGTTTGTATTATACCGAGCTATTATTAGATACCTATTAGCTGGACCCTGATGTCAGAATATATTCTTTGAAGTGGGTAGACAAATAGATGGATTTCGGGAATATACAGGTGGTTAAAATGCATCGATTTTAAGTATCATCCCCAAGATTGAAAAAAAAAGATTGGTGCAACATCGTCCTTTATTGACTTACTCACATCATTTTCTCATAGTTTGGTTGAGGGTAGAGGGTACATACGCAATAATTTATGTAGGTATATACATTTGGAGCTTTTAGATGAATACGCTAGCCTTCTAATACCAAAATCAGCGTTGCAGACCGACAGAGTTATTGTAAAAACTAGCGTCTGCGGGTGGTATCAACAGAAATGATATGATTCACTTGTTGAGTATGATGTAACATTGATGCGTTGAACATAAATGGAACACACAACATTGTATGGCATAGTTAAACCAATTGAATTTTCCCCCTGAGTACCCACAGCAATAATGCGGACTTTACTAATAATATGCATACATCCTCTTTGTAAAAACCACTAATAATAGTATGATTTATCCGGCGTTACAAATCTTATAGCAAAAAAAACTTAGCTTTGTAGAGACTTTACTGTCTGGCGCTGCATGAACATAATTCATACAAAAGTGGAATGTGTAAACAGAAGAAGAAAGTTGATGATGCCGTAATAAGTTTTACTACAACCCATTCAAATTTTTCAACTTCCAAAAAAAACTTTTCTGATTCATCCACCGGAGTACCCATCTATAGTAAGTAATTATAATAGTATTGATTTACAACCTTCATTGATCAGGTGCACGTTTGGTTAGGTACCGGGCTTGGGTACGTACTTGTGTGGATAATATGAAAATTGCAGAGATGACATTGAGCTAAAATGAAATAAGATGTGAGAGATGCCATAAAGGCGCTATGGTACCCACAAAAAATGTAATAGAATCTTGTTGATACAATCTTTGAGAAAAGGAAAGAGGTACTCTTCCATTCTCCATTCTGTCATAATTATAACATTTGTAAACAACAGCAAATGGCTGAGAAAATATGAAAGGAACAAAGTGTTCAGGTACCCACTCATTACAATATATACGAGCTAAAATCCATGCCAGCCTTGAACATAGCGTGGATGCTGTCAATTTTCAGTGAAAAACACAAAGGAACCTACCGCAATGCAAAAGGCCGGTGCAAAGTCATGATTATAAAGTAGTGCATGAAGTTGAGCATTTTCCACCGGAGGAAAAATTCAGAGCGCTCCTCGTTCTCATATAAGTGAGACCACTTTGAATAGCTAATTAGACCACATGGACTTTCATCACATGCCTACTTGTTGCCATCATCGGAGAGATCTACATCCGTGAATTAAGTACATATTAAAAGAAAATTATTGTACATGCTTGATAAAGTCATCGTGATCATCATAACTCCTCCTGTTTATTATTGTTCTTCTCCATGCCTAACAATGTCATCGTATCATATCATAATATATGATGCGTTCATGTCCATGACCTTTTAAACTAAACAGGTTCTATATGCACAACATCTTTAGGTACACACACACACACAGAACAAAGAATCTTTAGTTATAATTACGTGTTGAGGCCTTTCCTACTTTTGCGTACCGAACTTTTTATTTACTGGACACACACAATAAATGCATTTCTTAAAAATATATGCACGCATGAAGCTTAAATGACGATGCTAAATTTACGTGCAAAATTTCAAGATGATATTGCAGTAAACATGAAGAATATGACGCAACGCAATGGATTGAATAATAACTACGTATACAATGTGACGAGTCAATTAGCACCTCGATGGTAATTTTGAGGAGTACCATAGGCCAAGAATAATATAATATATACAAACCTAGTGCACGCATGCATTCTATTGAAATGAAAGCGACATCATAGTGTGTACACACAAATGTAGACGTAAACATGAAGGTAATGTGCATGTGCATCACAATTTGTTGCTATTTTCTATTGCATCCAGTCCATATAAGTGGTACTAGACCTTTGATCACATCTAATAAAAATGATGAAATTTTATCAGCCAAATTTCCGTCTAACGTACCAAAGTAAATTTTCAGTACATGATGATTTACACACATATGCAAATTTTAGCTTTAAAGGGATAATATCTATGTAGGGCTATATTAAATACAAACCTCTATAAAAATAAATTGGCGTTTGTTTGTGTACCTGTAAAACATTGCCATTTTACTCATTGTTAACTCTAATGATGACTGAAGATTGATTGAAATCCCTTTATCTGAAGTAATCGTGATAACATTAATCTGTTTGACGCACAGACATACCTTGATCTAGAGTACCTGCATCTCTCTCATCAAAAGACTGTCATTAATTTATTATTGTGTCGAAGCCAACTGGTGTTTCCCATTCCTTGTTTGTATTGGCATTTAAATGGACATATGTGATATGCGCTTATATTTACAAATAAACAATCAGATGATGACAGCTTGCAACATTTTGAAACGGATATAAATACTTCATGTTGAGTTGACTTGGTTCTTACTGAAATTCTTTATTTCCTGACGGCACCTTGAATACGTTTTAAATGCCCTGATTACCCATTTAAATGGAAAACAGAAAGTGTGGACAAAAATGTAGTTTGAGTATTTACGTACGTCAAATTTGATTATATAGCAATGCAATATGCAAGAGCGCTAAATATTTATGTATTTCCACGAAATTCATTGGGAATGCCTACAATTCTACGCAATCGGATGCATGATTATTATCTGCATCAATGAAAGAGTATGATAAATATGAATTGGCAAGTGATAAACGTTTTTCATATTCGCACACACGAAGTGACAAGAAATACACCCATTGTAAAGCATAACTATATACATACTTATGCATATATGTCTACTACAACCAACTCAAAAAAACATACTCTCACGCTGACTTTATAGGAATGCTACGCTGACAGCATTACAGCAACAAAAAATGTATGAGTAGTGACGATTAGAAACGATATGACTCTAAGGAATTTCATAAGATTTGTTATAAATTGCATGTGCATGAATCATCACAGTGTACGGAAAGTAAAATCAAGGTAATTTCTGCAAGTTCGCCGACACACTCACAACAATTCTCTAATATACAAAGTATACGTACCTTGCAATGTCATCAAACTTGACATCATCATCATCATTACTAGTGCCACCCACAGTTAGCCATGTACACGCATACGACATGGTAAATACTAGAACAGCAGCAGAAGCACCACAAAGAACGTTTGTGTACTATAAGAGTTGCAAAAATGGATTTACATACTTCTCTACTTCTGGTTTACTCGTACTTTGTTCGATATCACAAAGTTTAGCTAGTTTCATGGTGCTTTAGAGGTTGGTTTGGTTTGGTCATAAAATAAAGTTTGTAGATAAAAGATATCAAAGTAGAGTCATATCAAAAACACGACGATAACGATGTAAACAATTTGGCTCAACATTTGTTTCAGCCTCTTCTCCAGTCAGTAGTTCCGCTTAGAAATGCGGATTAAAATGTACATTTACCATGAAACCAGGATCAAACAACCATGCGTAACAAAACAAGAGTGGAGACGTAGACAGAGAGCCATTAACCAAGGCTTGCTTGCTTAACATAGAAAGTGGTCCAATTTTTTGGCATAAAGTACATACAAGCATGATAGTCGGACTATTAAGGATGAATGAATGAACGTGAAATATTATATATTCCTGCATACTCATGATTCATGAATGAATGAGCACTCCACCACCGTGGACTCAACCTGCTCCTACACAAAAAAAATGTGCAGGCTGCGCAGCCAACTCACTGGAAGAACTATTATAGAGTTGAATGAATAAGCAAGCAAATAGAAGCAACTTGGAATGAGTGACGAGAGCAATGAATGAATGAATGAACGTAATTTTGTGAGTAAAAAATTGTGTACATAATACTACATAGTGCCATTTGTAGTATATATGATAATATTATACATGCATACATTACTAGATATATATAGTAAACAGGAGTGCTAATGATATAAGATAATATAAACAAATTCTACGTTTAATGTCTCTACTCATTTTGTTCGTGAGCCGGTTCACTGTGCTTAATATAGCAGTGCAGTAGGAGTATATTGTATAGTATATACACGTATATATATGTATATATGGTAGTAAAGAAGATGAATGTGTTGATAAGCAAAACTAGTAATCTTATAAGTTGCTCTACCACGTGTTTGCATTTTGATATTAAAGCAGACTCGTATGCACATCAGGTATGTGTGCTAGGACTTGCGTAAATCGGAAGCTCATTTAACGTCACAACAGGAGCTAGACTCGTTATCGCATTGCAATTGAGGAGTTACATAAATGTACACATTTTCCTCATATATTAAGCATGTTGAAAGGTGAGTGATGAGCTCACATGATCATACTAGGTAACGGGTTTACTGACATTTGGCAGTCGGAAGAGAGTCCTGTTGCTCCAGTTTCCAGTTGGTGATTCCAGACCGCATGTCGTAACCGATAGCAAATAAATGTTGGTGTGAAATGATTCATTTTTAACCCATTTTATCTTGAATGACATTCAATTCCATGAAATAATCAAGGTATGAAATGAAATCAGACTGACTGGATCATTTTTCAGGGTAGTAAGATTCATCAGAGATTGATACGAATGCGTAACCTAAAGTCAATAATTGTGGGATAGAGTTCTGCATATTGTACAAGCACAAAGTTGTTGTAAAACGCATTTTGAATCAATATTTAAAATTGATCGCATTGCATGAGAATGAGTCAAAACACAAACCCCCAATCAAATTGA
>JAANSM010003885.1:0-12153 GCA_036850725.1 Orchesella villosa | reverse complement strand
AGCGAGATGATGAGCAAGAGTTCCATTATCAGAATAGAGGGACCTTTAACGTTTACCTTTTAGATCCAGACCTAACACCCCAAAGTTTAAATGATCCTAATAGACAGCCATTAAACCCTAATATAAGTTCTTCATCACTCTTTAGAATTACGGAGGTAAGAATGCTTCCAGCTGTGGAAACTTCATATTGGTGCAGTTTCCATAGGGTTCCAACAACGCAAAAGAATCATATTATCGGGGTAATTTTTACAGCAATCCGAAAATACTTTTAATAAATTTCATTTAATCAGTAAAAAATAAAATTGCTACTTTATTTCTTTAGTTTAATACAGTTTTTCCTTCGGATCGGGACCGTCAATTGATTCATCATTACATTCTTCACCGTTGCCGTGGTACCGAAGGAACACCCCAATTCCAGCTTCTTGAGCAAGCTTCAGCAAACGGGGGTGGGGAATGTTACCAACAAACAATGGTGGGCCCACCAGTAGCATCTCCTTGTCAAGAAATAATTCACGGGTGGGGAGTCGGGGGACGAACAATTTTCTTTCCAGATCATGTGGGTATTCCAATGTCAGAAAATGGAACAGAGTTTTTTATGTTACAAGTTCATTATGATAACCCAAACTTGTTAACTAATACAACGGCAACCGTTATGGTGGACGCTTATTACACTTCAACTTTGAGGGAAAATGATCTCAGCGTTTTGTCATTTGGGACAAACGTTCCTGCTCCCGTGAGCCTTCTCATTCCACCCAGTTCTTTGAATCATACTATTTTCGGACATTGTGCCTCATCTTGCACAAACTCTATGTTGCCAAGGGAAGGTATAAATGTCGTTGCTGCTATGTTACACACCCACACAACAGGGAAGGAAGCGACCTTACATCAGTATCGGGATGGAAGAGAACTCCCTTGGATTTTGAGTGATGACAATTACAACTTTGATTTTCAGCAGGTCCGCGTGTTGAGAAAAGAACGGAAGATTTACCCAGGAGATCATATGATTCAACGTGAGATTTTTATGAAAGGTTTTTTTCAAACCAATTATCGAAAATTCTTGGAAAAATATATTTTTGATGGGTTTTTAAGGATGTGTTTATGACACGACAACGAGAAACGGGACTGTTATCACTGGTGGATTTTCCACGAGGAAAGAAATGTGTCTTGGATTTGTCTATTATTATAGAAGAATCCCTGGAATTGTTTTTTGCACGAGTGAAATATTGCAAGAAAGCTATAGAACGTTTATTGGAATTCGGAATACGACTTTGTAAGTTGGAAATATATTGAAACAATTCAATCTTTGGTAGATAGCTTAATTTTTTTTTGCTATTTTTTAAAGTGACGCTACTAGAAGGGATGTGGTTATCACGGATCCTTCTGAATATGCAGGGCTTACCGTGTCAGAATACGCTACAAATAATATCGATTGGGATTTAGGATTACGAGAGGAGCTACAAAGGCAGCATAAATATGAGGTGCAAACCTCAATTTGCCCCAATACTTTGGCGACGGGAACGGGAAACGGTGGAACTTCTAGTGATATTTCCAGTTCTGCTGCCGCTAGCAGAAGGAGAAGTAATATTATTCGATGGAAAAGAAGTTTTTATAGTGATGATAGTCTATTAAAAGAGAGTGAAATAGAGAAGCCTTTGAGAAGGTATTCGGCAGATGGAACGGGTTATGTGAGAAACACGCCTATTGTTCTTAGGGTCGCTGGAAGAAGAGTAGGTTCTAATTTGAATGAGAATGAAGTTGTTTTTCCCAAAGATATTCCGCCATATAGTCCTCCTCGTCAATGTAAAATTGAATCGTTGTTGCCTAAGCAATTCAACTTTTTATATTAAATATTTTAAGTTTTTTAATATGGATCTTTGCCGCATGGCATTTTATCAGAGATGTTAAAAGTCCGCGGCTAATATATTATAAGCCATTTAATCCGGATACAAACGGTTTATAACGGATACGGAAAATAATGTATATATATATGGATAATATTAGTGACTCATAAAAATTCATGATCCTCAATTCACTTGTTAAATACGAGGACATACCCGTGTTTGATAGGGGAATAAGATACAATATGAAAAGAATATATGTGATTATTGGATATGCGTAGCCTTGCAAGTGCATGAAAAAAGGAAAGCGTGCCAATGAATTTATTTATTCTTGATTGAAACCCAACTAAATTGTAAGCTACGCAGAATGACATAGAAAGTAATAAAAACCAGTTTCCTATGTCGTATGATGGCTTTACTCCGCCAAAATAATTCAATAATTTATTTGCTTTCATACAAAATGAAAGTCTCTTTGAATGAATTTAGATTAATTTAATAAAGCATATAAATTGTGTCAAGATTAATTATTTTCCCACCGTCTGTCTTACTTAACTTCAAGATCATCATAATATATACTTGACGTGTGTAATGTTACCAAACGTTCGTGGTAGAAAAAGGAAAACTAGGAAGATGAAAGGAGAGGTGATTATTGGATTCATGCGGTAGCCTTGGAAGTGCAAGTTGTAAAAAGGAAGCCGTGCCTGCGACTATGTTTTGTTTCTATTGAAAAGCAGATGAATAGGAAGAGGAGAAGCTCTCACCTACGTAGAATATTATGGAAAATAAGAAACATCCTTTTCTACGCCTTTTGATCTTTAGTTGTACTTGATAAACTTCAGTGTATATCATAGATGTAATTTTACATTATTTGATACAAATATACCTCGCTATCCTTGCGGAATTACCTGATAATGTACCCAGCAGAAATTGTAGTCATACCTACATAAAATTAGAAATGCACACACAAATTTTACTAGCGGAAAATAATTTTACTTATATTTTAACAACTATTTCTAGGATTTCATAAATCAATATATTATTTTTCATTTTCCAAGTAAAAATAAAACAAATTCGTATAAATATACGGGTTCAAATATTATACAAGTCCTTGAATTACAAGGTTTACAATATCACGTTTAATTACGAAGGGAAGATAAGTGAATTACACTTTAAGCCTTGCAGGATCCTTACGCATAAGTACATATGTGGACAACTCTCATGGGTAGTTTCACTTTTCATTATGTGCAAATTTATATTTTGAAGTGGCTGATTAAATGTATGTCAACAGAAACTGCCTTTTACATTCTCCAAGTGTGTTTGCTTTCCCAACTTAGAATCGGAATTGATCCTCCACATCATTGATGTAAATCGTGTGTGATCACGTGAACACAGAATGATTTCAGATTAGCTCCACATTTGTCACGAAATCTTTCCATTTTTCCTCCAATCCGAGTTCTTACCCTAAAAAACTGTATATAATCTCGTCCGCTCGCAGTCTCTCTTCCAGTCAACATCCCAATATTATCCATACTTGTTGTAGAAAACCCCTGTGAAAATGGATAGGCAGACAGGTAGCATATTAGTATCCTACATTCTGCTCATGATGTTGCTATGGATTATAGTGAGTGATCTAAACTACGTGTGGATTTGCTTATTCAAATTTGTTTTCTGATTTTCATCATCTGGTTTGTAATTCCGAGTGAATAAACAATTTTATTGCATTCTAAACTAGAAAAAAATACGTAAAAAGCTGAAAAATATTGAATTGAAGAAAAAGTTTCTTCAAAATGTTGGGACTTATTACAATCCCACTGGCAGCGTTAGTAATTCATCTAAGCTCGGGAAAATGTATGCTTCTTTGTGACTTGTGTAACCTACTCATTTGCAGTCTTTATTATGGCAGTGAAATTCACTTAGAACCAATATTTAAGATAATATTTGTCCTTATACATTTAATGAGTTTTGTTCCACTCACGTTGTGCGGAACTTGCTTAGCGTTTCCATTAACGGCATCAATCGTTACAGCTTTGTTGGTAGCTATAGCAAAGGCAGAAGATATGGAAGAGCCCCAGGTAATTGTAAGCGGTTTGTTTAATAATAAATTTTATAATAATTGATAGTTTTACTAAAAAATATGAATTAATATTCATTCAGGCTAAGCATGGATTTTTTTATAAGTTTGTATATATTTTTTTAAATTTTATGAAGGAGCCAGAAAATTATGAACAGGAGAATGTAGACGTGGCCCATTTCTGGATGAATTTATTCTTCACTTTTGCCGTTCTTAATGGAGCCGTGGATTGGTTTTATATGGAGAGCATTAAGCTTTTAATTTTATCAAACATTTTGAGAGCTGGGATGATAAAAATTATGTTGAATTTAACAAACTTTGGGCGGTTTGAACAAGAAGTGCAATAAACGTAATTGGCGAAAACTCATATAAAATGAATATAATATGTATTATGTAACGTAGAAAGTAGAAAAGCTAAGCCATGCTGATTCAGTACAAAAGTATTTACGGTTCCATTTGAGTTTATTAATTTCTACACATTTTTCATGTAATAATTTATGCGTACCAATTATCCTAAGCAAGACAATGGCTGTTGGGTTCTTAAAGTATTGTCAATATCAATTGTTTTCACTAGAATTTTAGGACTTTAACCTCATAATAGTTTCTTGGAATTCACATGGCATATCATACGCGGTGGTAGTAACGTTGTAATATTTAGTCACAGAGAAGAAGCAAATTACCTACTTTGTATCCAGCATTTGTGTGTTTTTATAAAAAATGAACAAAAATTTCTACCAATATGTAGACATGGAAGAGGTAAATTACTGGCGCCGTCATGTAAAAAATATAGCATATGCTCAGTTGGTAAATGAATACTTTCAAAAAAATCAAATTTAAATTTAAAATTTCAATAAAAAACATATTTTAAAGGTTTTTAAAATATTTTTTATATTTGTTTTTTTAAATCCTAGATCATGGGTTCGATGATGATTCCTTGCTTCTTCTTCTGGATATTTTTACCAGCACTCAGGGAAATACGATACGTTTATATTGAAGGTGATGACCAAAAATTATATTATGGATATATCCTGGAGAAGTTATTGGACGGCGAATACTTTACCCGATCGTTCTCATATTACACTATTTCCATATTTTGCACGCCAGTATGCGCGTAATCATCGCAACTGAAAAGGTAATCAAGTAATCAAACAGTTTAAAGGACGAGTAAAAAATGGCAACATAAATATAATGATTTATAATAAATTTTCTTTTATTAAAAGGTTCCCGCGAATGATTTAAAGAAGCTGATTTATAAGGTACTTTCCTGCTTAACACAGCAAAGTTTAATTTTTGCAACAGAATTTGGACAGCTTGCGTCATTCTGCATGGTAGCTTGGACGGCGGATGGTGGTGCAAAAGGAGCAGACATGAATGGATATTGGATTATTTTAATGATATGGATTTTTACCAGATGTTTTTTGTATAGTGGATTATTAGATATTATGGAATTGGGATATCATTTACCTAATGAAATAGCAGGAATGAAACGTAAGGGTAGAAAGTAATTGAAGTTTATTTCACGTAGCTTTCTGATACAATACGTTTAATTATGTAATCTGTGTAGTTTAAACCCATCCTTGTGTCCCTTTTTCTTCTATATCTTTTCATATCTAGAATAATTAAAATATTTAATTGGTATAAAAAACAAACCAACTTGTCATATAAACAAGCTATAACTATAAATTTATCTGTATTTAAGCAGTTTACGTCGGTCTAAAAATCATTACTCATTTATTTGGTTGAATGCGAGATGCGAGCACACATCTGTAGTAAAAAATACCTAACATAACTGCTGGGAACGGAATCGACCTCTGGGAGACATCTGGAGGAAATGTGGATGACGGATGATGCATGAGATGAGCAGCTTTGCATGTGGTGAGATTTCTGTGATGAGTTTGAAATGCACAGCGTGCCTCACCTCATGCCGCATCCACGCTCTCCGGACCTCCAATTCCAGTAGTATATCGTGTGCATTCACACAATTCACATTAAGTTAGCTTTGAGACTTCATACATGCAAGTCAAGTCAAGTTTCAACTCAATATATATTTTATTTCCATTCTAGCAGTGCTTTTGTCTATTGTCATTTTTTCATGCCAAGTGGGCGTATAATTAAAATATTACAAAATACTAAGCTCTACTATTGTTTCTCGTGTCATCAATTATCATCCTACAATTATTAAATCAATTAAAACACCTTCACAGAGCATCCACACAAGTTTTATTGTAAGTTCTTTATCTTAGTTAGCATCATCATATTTTCCCTGAACAATAGTTCGAAATTGAACCAGCAATTCTTTTATACAATAACAAAGTGCGAAAAAGCAAGATGAAAAGAGACACTGATTTGATTCACGAAAGCCTTGTAACTGCATACACGAGAGAAGCCGTGTGCTTACGACGATGTTTCGTTTTGGTTGAAAATTGGATGAATGCAAAAGTACTTTTCACCTGAGCAATATTATGAAAAAATTACAGAAAATCTTTTCGTTTTCCAAAAGCTGATCCAAACCCAGAATTTATATTCGTTTGCTTACGATCTCAACCCCAGTCTATATCCCAATCTCATTTCAGTGAGTTGTTGCTAATCCTCTTTCAAAATGGATCGGTTTGAAACTGGTCTGCTCTTCTATATTTTGCTCTTGAGTCTGTTATTGATTGCAAAGAGAGATCATAATTTATTAGACTTAGTGGTTCTAATTTGTTTTCTTATTGAAATTATAATATTACATTTTCGGAGGGATTAAATGAAGTCTCGCTTGGATTTACGCTGAATAATTGTATCAAAACTTTAACGACGCCACAGTATCTTTAGAATATAGGCACTTGTGACTGTTTCAGTGTTGGCTATTGCAATTTAGCATAGTAAGGGGAAATGTATACTTCTCAGGGACTTATGCAACTTGCTTTTGCTTGCTAATTATATTTTGAACAAACAAACTCAGTGCACACCGTAACAAATCCGGACATCGAATGTTTGATCCTGTTCAAGAACTTTCTGTCATGGTTTTTTACTGCTCTTGGGCTTTCCAATGGAAGCACACTTAACAACACGTAAGGGTAAGCACGAGTTTGTGTACCGAAAGCAGTAGACATTCTAGTTACATTGTAAATTCCCCAAATGTAAATTTGCTTTTGAATTCTAATGACAAGGTGTAGTATACTAGGACTAGGTATAGAATAACTTTTTCTATGCCGTCAGTGTTACTTGTTCGTACATAAGTAAGTAACACAAGCGTTTTAGAGTTTGCTACGTAGACAAAATCAAATTCTAATTATTTATAAGTTTATGTGGGCAAAATACACTGCTACCAAAAACGTTTTACAACAATCAGGTATTCTCGTGTTTTTAATGCATACCTAGCTTTTAAGGTGGTTTTTTAAAGTGTATCACATGCCAACTCCATGTTAAAAAAGAGTTTATAACAGTATGGATTAGTCTCAACAATATTATTTGCTATGCTTTAAAAATCATATACATTCGTTTTAAAAATCGTTTGATACGTAAACACAAGATATAAATATTCATGTAGGGTGTAGCTCATTCAGGTACTTTTGTCTAACCATAAATAATATATTAAATTTAACGTCGGGTAGATGACAACTCGAAATAAAATGTTAGAAGTTGGAAAACAGTGTTAGAAAGTTTCTGTACATGTCCGGGCAAATTCTCTGAAGTACGTTCCAAAACTTAAAAAAACATGATTAGAATGACAAGTTATTTTTTGTACCTGGGGATATCAAGAACAAAATCGTACACCAGGTGTAGTTTTATAATCGCTTTTTCCGGTGTAGCAATAGTACTTCTTCGTAAATGTGAACCAGCTACTTGTAGAATTTGGATCGTAGAAAAGCTGAATTTATAAGTCTTTATATGTTCAAATAAGCAAAAGGGCGTCGTCATACAATTCGAGCCGAAAACTACATAAACTACTACAAAAACAACCAGAGAATTAAATTATTCCTGTTTTTCTTTTTTACAGTATTGATTTAAAAAAATAGTGAACATTAAGTTTACTCGCTTTGAGAAACGGTCAAACGATAAAGATTATTTGTACACGGTCTAAGTATTTATCCACTTTTTAGGTAGCTGTAATCCTTGTAGTTTCGTAGATGTATGAATTTTAAAATGACATTTATGTTTTTCCAAATAAATTATTTTTAAATATCAGAAAGCAGAAAGGCAAAACTGGTTTAAAATTTGGAAAAAATACATACCTCACTAGCTTTATTAATTTCAAGTTTTAACAAGTGAAAATGAATTTTTAAATCCGAAGCAGCTATTGTTATAATGGTTGCAATTTGCAATTTTTGGTGTACTAAAGCACAGAATCATTATAAATTTGAACCTCTCATGAGTCACGAGTAATTTTTCTGCAATGAGAGTTTTAAGAATTAGAATGGGTTTAGAGGGTGGGTAGTGAACGGAAGGAGTAAAGGAAGCAACTACTATTGCCTTACTACATACTAATATTCTTTGGTGCTCATGTGTTTCAGAACGGAATGGCAGAAACACCTTTACTTTACATGTCTTTCCATTCCGAATACAATTGAAAGAGAAGGTTAGGAATTACAAATAGGTTCAACGATTTGAAACACAGTAAAGGTGAAACGAATTGAAAAGAATGAGCTAACACTCTTTCACGAAAAAATCATTACATTGCAGTTAGATAAAGCTCGTAGTTTGTTTATTACATATAAAACATTGCAAAAGTCTGAGTTTCAGAATAAAATAAGTATTTTTGAAATAAAACGTGCCCAAAATATAATAATATTGAGTTTTTGCCATGTTAAAGCCTCGAACTTAAACATTAACCAGGGGTTGATTATTAAGGTATGAAATACTTGGGTTCTAATATTTACCCATTAGCTGTGTTGTGGATTTACTGAAATTGCAATCAGTTCTTACATACAGAAATGAGATCCAGTTCGAGCAAACTATCGGCACTTACACACTTCGTTTATTTGTTGGGTACCAACAAAAATATGGCATTTGTAATACATGAGCAAAGAAACTGCAAATAATTGATTATTGCATCCTTTGAAAAAACAAACGTATCACCACAATCTATTGCAAAAATAGCCTGTGCTTTCCATTTAGCCGTGAAATAGTAATCCATACGAGTTCTATTGAAGCTGTGATAACTAGCTCTTTTCCTTCCAATGATGTAAATACTCTGCATCCTACAATTCGTCAACTGGTGCAAAATACAAATTGCTAACCCTAACCCACCAATAAAGGCAGCAAGACATGCTATCGTTATGAAAAAGGGCTGTATGTAAGATCCCCTAATACTCATCCACATAAAAAGGGTCAACATAAAAAGACTCCAGCTTATCATATCCATGGTAATATTTCCAATTAGCACTCGCATGTTGGATAGCACCAGCCTCAGATAAATAAATCTTGAGAGAAATTCGCGCCTACCAACATTACTCTGAATTAATGTGTTCATTTGAGCCCTTAGTGCAATACATAACCCACATAATATAAAAAGGATAACGCAAATATATTTAAAAATTATGTAATACGCTATTATACTGAGGAACATTGACACGCAGTAGCATGTTAGTATTTCGTTGATGCTGTGATAGTATGGATGGGTCAGAAATAAGAAACTAAAAATCCGATTGTATGGGTCGAGTTTCATAACCGAAAGTATTACTGGAACTGGTGGAATGAAAACAGTTACTCCAACCATCAAGTAAATAAGAAGAAACCCAGGAAGAAAAAAGTCTTCAGCTCGTAAGGAAAACTCTGTATTCAAATCGTATTGGATTATAATACGTTGATTCAGAATATAGTTTTTAAGAAAATATCTTTTAAGCGACTTACCAACATGAAGTTGATTTGCAACCAATTTGTTGAATAGTTGTACAACTTCTCTGTTCCTTATCAAGTGCCAACCAAGTCCTAGAACTAAACAGTTTGAGCTTAGCACTAAGAGATTATTTCCAATGTCCAAAATGGGCATGTCTACCTTCTTTGGGTTGAAGAATTTGTGGCTCAGTACGAAAATGAGTCCTAAGTTTGTTAAAAACAAGTTCATGAAATAGAGTAGGGCGCAAAGTTTTTGCTTTTTGTTCTTTGGAAGAGACCATCGAAACTGGATACTGGTATTTCGAATTTCTATGTCATAAATGAAACTTGGAATTCGGCCAAATGTATGCATGTAAATTAATGCTGCAGTTTTTATCAAAGGGGTAAGTACTGTCTGTTGTTGCTGAGCCATGATTATTTTGTTGGTAAATCACGCGATCGCGATAAATTGAAAATGTTTGTTCAGTGCTAAATTGGCACACTGACTAAACTTTACCCGAATTTCGAGGTAATAAGAAAAGAATAGAATCATCTTACCTGAAATAAAATATGGTTCGGTTGCCAATATATGTTGCTTGTTTGCCTGAAATAAAACATGGTTTTGACGTGTTCTAGTAATTCTTATTTATTACAATTCCTGTTAAATTTTCTAAGAACAAGGTACCGAGCTTGAGTATTACGTGACGTTAGCACGTTGTTCTTTTCTGAAAGCATTTAAAACCAAACCAAACGACGGAATCATTGGCAAGTAAACCAGCGTACAAAAACTGTCTTAAATTAGTCGCATGGCAAATATGTTTTCAGAGTTCTCTGTTTTCAAAAATATTAGCAACATTTCAGTAGCATTCATGTACACGAAACTGACGGTAATATAAATAAACTATTGTATAAAATTTAAAGACTTCTCTACAGGTTTTTTGTGTGTCCACCTCTTTTAGTCTGTGAAAACATCAAGCACAACGTCGGCATAGGAAGAAAGACAATTTACTTTGTAGTATATATGTTTTTTGATTGTACCTGAGCTCGGCAAATGAAATTTAGGTGGACCTTAGCAAAGCCCAAAATTTGGCAAAAACGACGTATGATTTAGGTTGGTAAACAAAGAAATGATTGGACTTTCATGTTGGCAGTTACATAATTTAATGATGCCAAACTCTATTCCATTATAAAACAATACTATGTGTTTTTTTGTGTTAACCATCATGCAAATCTGTAAAAAAAATCGTTGCCATCTTCATACAATATCAATCATTTGTACGAACTTGGCAATTTCCACGATAGGCAATTTTTCTCTTTGCCAAGCTCAGACGCTTCGAATTTGAGGTACTATATTATGAAAACATTTTTGAGTCGCAAAAAACATGTAGAAACATACAATCCCAAAATTGATAAAAATCTTATTTATATTTTGGTTCGTGAAAAGATTTATTCAAATCCGAATGCTGGTACCCGAATTTAAATGACAAATATCAAACTCGGGAAATAAAAGTCGGCCAAGTACTGATTTAATTTGTTTTAAATGTGCCAGTATTGTCCGGCGTATTTTAGCCAACGATTCGTTCTCTTATTAATTCAAAGTAAGTAAGTAATGCCCTCAGTTGAGTGTTTACGTTTAACTCGAAATTTGTCGATCAATACATTTTGACCAAAGTGCCAATGTATATTAAGGCATTTGTTAGAATAAAGTACAATTTTGCTTACAATTTGTTCAAACTCAATATTTAGAATTGTTCCGAAATTAGTAACTATAACCAACCTGACTTTGAAATACGTATATAAATAACGTTGTTTTGTCTTGAAGTTGTCGGTTACAGTCGACAACATTTTAGATGTCTTTATTTTGTCGAGCATTTGAAGGTGAAAGACTTCAGTCATCATCAGGACTGAATGAAAAGCATGAATATTGTTATTTTAGTTTATTTAGCATGTGCTTTTTTTCTGAAGTTAGTATAGATAAAAGTCACATTTTGAAGTTTGGTTTAATTAATAATTCTAAATCGTATTAATGTTCATCTTTACCAATATTTCAAAACAAAAATTGAGTAATATTTCTAAATATAATTTTGATGTTTAAATTTTGTTTGTTAATAGTTTAGTTATTTTAATTCAGGGTTGAGTTTTTTTTAAATGTTCCGTTTATTAATACTTGAAAATTTGTAGTTGATTGTATTTTAAAATTAGCATATACAATTAATTATAAATCTCTGTTTCTGTTTGTTATGAAATATTTGTTAATTAGTATTTCGGATTTATTATTAGCTAATACTTTAATATGCATACGCGATTTTAATTGTTTATGAGTTTTATTTGTTTCAATTCATCATGACGTTATTTATTTACACTTCGTTAGTTAGTTATTTATTGTTGGAGGAGCTTGTTTAATGTAAATAAAATATTATTATTCTGTAGGGAACTTCTCCTTTT
>JAANSM010003884.1:0-12153 GCA_036850725.1 Orchesella villosa | reverse complement strand
ACTAATCCCTTTCACCATTCTTGTATGTGGCCAAACATCCTCATTCTAATGCTTCCGTTTTTATGCACATACTTTTATAGCTACCCAAAAATACACCCTTGTCATAATGTTGGAGACTATACATATATATACTACTCAAATACATACAATTTCTAAACAACTATAAAGGTATCTCAGCTAGAAATAAGAAGGCAATCATAACGGTCTGCCGTCTGCCTAAAGTTGCCGGGAAAGAACTTGGCAAAAAGGGAAGAGAACCATGTACAAAAATAAGTACAAATAAGAAAAGAAATACATTTAAGCATGAATTTTGCTTGGTTTTCTAGATCTATATACGAACATGCATACAAACATCGCAATAGAGAGAGACCTTAAAGTTAAAGTATATAAAGTTCACCATGTTTTGTACATTTCTTCTCGGAAAGAAGTTATTTTGCTCACAACACAACACCAACATCACATCACCATCGCGTCCTCCACCTCCTCAACATGATGTTAAGTACACGGACCAGGAAGTTATAGCCTTGTACTAGAAGGTAGCAGACAGACGGTGTACAATTTCATGGCGATACTTGGGAAGAAAGCTAGTAGCATAAAGTGTAACTTGATAACCTTCACTTTCATCCATAAACTTTATTCTCTTTGGCTTCGTCAGTCTTCCTTTTTTCCCGTTGGATGCTACACACCAGCTCTTCAGCCAAACCAAGCCAAACCAGTAAAATGCTAACCAACTGAATCCCCGGTGTGTTTACTTTGCTTACATTTTGTTGACGGAGATCCTGTTACGATACTATACTTATTTTTGTTGTTGTTGGGTGATATATAAGCATTCATTCATAGCCATATTATACCTAAGTATAAGCATGTATCTAATGCATATAAAAATATTCTATAAAAATTCAGGAACAGTTGATAACCACGTACATATGTAGAATGCCCATATTCTTGCAAATGAATGTAATCGAGAGGGAGATACAGATATATTATGCACATATACATTCATATACAAAAGGAACACAATTGGAAAGGGGTTTTAATATGCATTTTGTTTGTAGTAGTTTAGTTTTGAATGACCAGAGTTTTAGGGAAGCAACCATCCACATCTGAAGATGTTCCCAACAACTACCGTGAAAACAAGATTACATGTCTGTTCAAACTGTAATATGAGTTTTTACCACGTAGATAGCTCGCGTCCAACCCATCCAACCAACGAAGCGGATAGAAGTAGATGTTCATGTGTTCATACAAAAGGTTTTAACATTTGTGTTGGGGGTTTTGTAGGGGCAAAGCAGAAGCAGCGTGAGTGATACTAACACTCACACACTGTATTCATTACACACAACCTTCTTTCATATAACAAAATATGCTTTCTTTCATCCCATAGCATTCCATTCAAGTCTCTTTTTGCTGGCGACCCTTTCTCCGTAAAGTGAGTCCTCTGGGGTTATCCAAAGCAATCCATTCTTTTTTACCCAATGGCTTTTGTGGATTGGTGTTTGTCTCATAAAAGCTCTTAAGTAATAAGACAAGGACTTGACTAAAATGTGTTTTATTTAGCCAGAAAATGCCCACCACCATAATACTTATATCTCTGTTATTACATATACACTATAATATTCATATATTGCCAAAACATCCCATATTTGTATACAACTCATTTTATGAGTGTTTATACTTTTCCACACGTCAAAAGGTAAATGAGAAAGGGTTATATGTACTCCGTACAATTTTCACTTTCCTTGAGAATAGGTAAATATAGGAATACAAGCCCATCAAAAAATTTCTTGGAAGGAGGATTATTCTATGGTTTGAAAAACGCACGTACGAATAGTACATACTGTGTGTTTTCACTTATTTTCTTTCCTGCCACGCCACCATACAATCAGTCGAGTCAGCTCAGCTCACTTCACAACTTTGATATATATCGCCAGAAGGTATATAGAAGTTGTGTTGTAATATGCTTGAAGGGAAAAGGAAAAGAGGCATTACTTTTCATTGCTTGAGATTGCCGAAAAATTGTGCGGCTTCTTTTTCACAGCCACTCTTTTTCCTTGTCTTCCCTTTTTGGTCGGTAATACTCGGCTGAAAGTGTGTGTGTTCAGTTTTCTTTGAGGGCTTAAACTCTGCTGCAACAGCATTGGAAGCAAAAGCAGTTCTCTCTCTTTGCACGAAAACTTATTCTCTATTGTCAGCCACTCTTTTTCCTTGTCTTCCCTTTTTGGTCGGTAATACTCGGCTGAAAGTGTGTGTGTTCAGTTTTCTTTGAGGGCTTAAACTCTGCTGCAACAGCATTGGAAGCAAAAGCAGCTCTCTCTCTTTGCACGAAAACTTATTCTCTATTGACAAAATACAAAAATGTTGCTGATGCAGTTGAGTTGAGGAGACTGCTTGATGCTCCCTTATGAAAGGGAGTGTTGTTAGCTATGTAACTTATGCACAATGCTCTTTGTCCTTTGGGATATCCGCTTAACATCCGAACATTCAAGATTTCGTTTTCTTTACAACATGTCTGCCTAATAGATAATGGCTCAATGCAATGCGATCTGATGTGAAAAGTGCATTGGATTGAAGGAGTAAAATAATGTATTAGTAACAGTAAGGTAAATAGGCAGCAAGCCATTTCCTGATCTATATCTATTTACCAGTATACTATTTCATGCAATGTATATAGCATCACCATTCAACGATTTTCAAGTGCTTAAGATAAGATGAAAACGGGAAAAGTTTCTAGTCCCAAGTCTATATAAGAAGCTGAAGCTTGCTCCCTTATGAAAGGGAGTGTTGTTAGCTATGTAACTTATGCACAATGCTCTTTGTCCTTTGGGATATCCGCTTAACATCCGAACATTCAAGATTTCGTTTTTCTTTACAACATGCCTGCCTAATAGGTAATGGCTCAATGCAATGCGATCTGATGTGAAAAGTGCATTGGATTGAAGGAGTAAAATAATTTATTTGTAACAGTAAGGTAAATAGGCAGCAAGCTATTTCCTGATCTATATCTATTTACCAGTATACCACTTCATGCAATGTATATAGCATCACCATTCAACGATTTTCAAGTGCTTAAGATAAGATGAAAACGGGAAAAGTTTCTAGTCCCAAGTCTATATAAGAAGCTGAAGCTGACAAGGAAATGAAAGGGAAACTTTGGTTCCTTTTTTTGCTTCAAGTTTCAAGAGGATATTTGGTTGAGTGAGGCAGTGAAGGGTCGAACAAAGGCGAGCAAACGAACGTACGTTCGTAGTTCGTACGTAAGTAATGCAGTTAGTGGAAATATTATGTATAGCGTATAGCATATAATATATAATATGTTAGCATGAATTTCTTTGCATCTCACTCTCTGCTTTTCACCTTATTGCTCGTGAAATTTCGTCGGCTACCAACTATACTTGTTCTCATACTAACAAGTCTTTCTCTCACCACTATTTCTATAAATGACTGTTTGCATACCACTATTATGGATCATTTGATTAAGTGCCCGGATGGACTTTTATATATACGTTTTGGTTTACACAAGGAAAAGAGCAGAGCTTGAGCCAATAAATCAAACAGGATCATCTCGATGACTATGACTCTCTGTATATTTTCTCAACTTGAGTTTTTACACCGCTGCTACTTGCTACTGCTGCTGTTGCTTTCCGCTTGCTTCTCAAACAAGCCATATATAGTTTAGATTGGAATGAGAACAAGAGTAAATGCAGTTGGTATATTTTCACAAGAGGTTTTCCGTTTTCCTTTTGATGATGACGATGATGATGGCAGCGGCAGGCAGGACCAATGCGGTGTATAACATGATTTGGTTTGGTGTACAGTTTTCGGTAACGACTCTGCATCAGTACCGAGTACAGAACTAAGCTAGAAACATTGAACATATATAGCATGTCCTCTCTTTATTATTTGTTTCATGTTCAGTAGAACTCCCCAGTCCAGTTCAGCTCCAGCTCAGTGAGGATGATATAAATCATTTGCCAACAACGGAACGGGTAGTTGGCTAGAGAGAAATAAAAATATTTGATAGCACTTGAAGTGGAAATACATCATGTGTATGTTGTCGCCCCAGTTTTTACTGATCTCTGTTTTCTAAATGGCTCATTGTCTCTGTCCTTCCATATTGTGCGAGGAGTTTTTGTATTGTACATGAACAACCATGAAAAGACACCTTATTGTGTTCTAATGCCTTGGAAAAGTGACAAATATTATGTGGTATGGCTTTGATAGGAGAGAAATCAAACCACTTACTTTTCTGAAAAGAGAAAACACTTTTCTTTATTTGACAAAAAAAATGAGTATTGCATTGAGAGGGAGAAGAAAAGAATTACAAACAGGTATGAAAAGGGTTATGATTTGATTGATGCTCCGTGTGCAATTACTTCGTCTAATGCTACAAAAGCCGAGATGTTATTTCATGGTCATAAAGTCTCATTCAGCCACACAAACCGTCGACGACAACAGAACCCACATCTTCTCTACAAAGAATTACGTTGGAAGAAGGAATGAAAGCACACGGAGTATTATGTTAGTTCAGAAAACGGAGAAACCAGAGCAGGAACAAATGCTCAGAGAATCTATTATTGGATTCATACCAAAAAGCGTAGTGGCAGTGGCAGCTGTAAGTATAAGGTTTCAACATGGTAGAGAAGAACCATACAATAAGAAAGTAAACTGATTGGATTTCGGATTTACTTTTTGAACCACAGGCTCATACATTNCTTTTTGAACCACAGGCTCATACATTTCTGATTGTGAGTGGGAAAGGAAAGAGTAAAGTGATGATAGGAGTATTTTGTAGGAAGTTGGTAAGCTTTTTAGAAAAAGTTGATGAAAGCCAATATATCTTTCATCATATCAGAAGAATATGAGGAGAATAGATATATATGGATGTGCATGTAGCAAAAAAGATGCGTGCATTACTTACTTCCACTATAGTAGATATAGGAGATGTCTGTAGGTGTATCCAAAATTTAAAGGAAATCGACTTTTCAGCGTAACTGCATTATATTATATTCTGTTGTGGCAGCTCGTAGAGAGCTCGCGACGCTCACGCTCACCCACAACCCATTTTTGTGTAAGTATAAAGCGTACAATGTACGATGTCTCAACATCAGTAATGGAGCAAAAAGGATGAAGAGAGTAGAGCTATGGCATCGTATTTTAACCTCTAAAAAGGAATTCTTCAATCTAAACCATTCAAGTGAGCCAATATATATAGAGCCATAACCATCCTGAGTTCACAATCAAACGCTCAAAGTTCACATCACATCCATTCCATCAAACATCAGAGAGCACAGCAGGTAAGCCAGGCAAAAAGTGAATGTTAGCTGGAAGCAAGAGATTGCACCATTACGGCACAAGAGAACAAGTCATTACCCACCCAACTCGATTTTCTTCTGATCGTCATCATAACCAAAAAGTACATTACTTTATATAAGAATGTTCGTTGGGTTGGATAGGAAAAGTAGAGGCACATGCTATATATAACATGTAAGTATATGCACTACCACATAATTATAACTACTATATACAGCTTTCTATATGTCGCTGAGAAAGGAGTTGAGTTGAAAGTTAGTGCCATGCCATGAGACTCTGTGTGACTAGCTAAAAAGAGTGAAGGAAAATGGGAGGCTAAGAAGCATAATGCTTAGAAAGAAAGAGAGAAATAAGTTTCAACTTATAAAATACCTTACTTGGGATAAAACCATCATGTTAAGCCAAGCAAGGAAGTCAATAAGTTTCCTCAAAGTGTTCACTCTTTCTCTCTCTTTTTCCTGACTCACACTCACTCTGCCTTTTTTTTGAAATGTGTAAAAATATGTTTTTTATCCTATAAAAATATGCGAGCTTAAGCCAATCTTCAGCTTTTGAATAACAGTGTAAAGAGAGTTAGGGCAATATTATGCTTCATAATATTATCTCACAGTTTTTTTTTGCTCCTTATTGTATCTCAAAAAAAGAGTCAGTCAAGTTGAGGCAGAAAAGAAGAGTACATGACATACTACCATTACCAAGTCGTGTTGCCTTGTATTGATAATATGTTTAAAAAGCTCTGTGTCTGCATGCATACATTTTGGTAGATGGTGAGCTGCTCAATGTGCTGTCTCTCAGGCTCACATTGGAATAAATGGGAAAAGGGAAATAAATAGAAATGACTTTCCCATCAACGCCCATCTCTTGTTGGCATGTTCCTTTGGACATGTTACGTGTTCCGTGAACACACAAGCATGAAATATGCAACAGCATTTAGGCTTGCATAGATACACATATGACTCACAAGCAGCTCTAGCAAAGCAAAAACCATCGTGTTAAACCTGGAAAAAGGACGTGCAAAAAAAGGAGTCACAAAGACAGTCTGTAAAATGGTAGAAAATACGACAGCCCCTAGTTCTCTTTCTGATGATGATGATAAGTAACAGAAAAATGACATTTTCACTTTCTTTACCCTCAGATGACAAGGTTCAATAATGATGATTCTTCCTTTCTCCTCTCAGTTCTTACATGTCTTTTTCGGGATATGTATTTTATATATAAAAGTGAGAAAAGTCGTTACAAGCCCATTCAGAACCTCGTTTAAGACAGTTCGCATCGTGTAGTTTGCTGCTTGAGGCGGATATACAGTGGGGAAAGCGAGACACACAGTGTTACGTATTTGTAGAGTAAATGAGTAATGGAGAAAAGGAAGGGGAAAAGTGCAATGTGCTATATGAAACGTACTTAATGTCATTTTCGTTTCCTTATTACTGACACGTATGCTAGCTACTCACTGCTCACTCTCTCCACTCCTCTTCTTCTTTCCCAAACTGAGTTCAGACTTCAGACATAACTGGGATCGCGTTGGGAATGGAACTGAAATTTGGGGAAAGTCATCATCATCATCATAGTTTTGATATCCTATTCTTAGTAGCGTTTTGCTCATCTTAATATACCAAGTCTGCTTAGTAAGCCATGAAAATGACTATAGCATATTATAGGGTAAAAGTTACTGAACTCGCTTGTTGTTAGGCATGCCATGTACCATTATCATACGGTGTAGGCCTAAACGTATTAAATGTATGCTTCATGCTTCGGTGTAGAAACCCATTCAAAATTAGAATTCATTTCCATACAACTAAAGAGGTTTAGCTGAGGGATGATGTTGCTTACATGATGAAGTTACTTTTGCTTTTACCCAACTTATTTTTAGAAGCTCTCTGGGTTTTGTTTGAGTAAGATGTGTTTTGCTTTGTAACTTTAAGTTTAAGAAATATTCATGCCTTTAATTTTTAAGTGTCATTTATTATTTGTTCATTATGGGTTATTTTTAGGTATACAATAATTGTGGTATTAAGGACCCATTGAATGTATACATGCCTTATTGTAGAAACACATAAGTCCTAGGAAATTATATTGTTTTGAGGTGAATATGATAAAGTTGTCTGTATTTAACATATATATATATAAACCACGGTGTATTACGGAACGGATGCTTGTAATGAATCGCCTTGACATGGCGGTTACTATTTACATTTGTGCAGACTTGCGGAACGCAAGGTACCAGGATAATAAATACGCGACATGAAACCGGATGTAAGACAAATGCCTCAGTGAATATGAGGTGAATGAAAAGGTGAAAGTAATAACATTAGATTGTAGCTCATTACTAATGAAAGCTGTTGCATAGTTTACGGCTTTTTAGATTTTTTAAACTTGTAAGCTTTGCTTCAAATTTTGATTCAAACTTCTGTGTACTCTGATTAATATTTTATACTGTGTACTTTATAAGTGAGCTATGAGTTTGTGACATTATTGGATACGTTGATGTTGATGTCGAGCACCACGTCCGATTTTTCCGTTGTGTTTGCAATCGTTGATAGGTTAATGTTTTAAACGTATCTGCATCAATGATGTAGCACTTCGTTGTTTGTTTGATTATTAATAAATTATTGATGGAGTTAATGAGCATGAGCATGAACGATTTTCCATTGCAACTTAAAAGTCAACATTTCAGCATGAAATGACTATGATATTAGTCGAGGCATGAGCAAAGTTACTGGTAGAGCTTTTAGGTGAGCTACTTATAATTATACAATATATATGTCCTTAAACAAGCTGCAAGAAGACTGACAAATTTACTGACTGAAAGATCTACTTCTCTATATACGAGGATAATCCTAAAGCTGCTGAAAAATCTATTATTGGAATTCATTAGTTGCTAAAACACTACTACTGGTTTGTATTTTATTGGTAGTATACTTTGGGTTTTAGGATATTTTACTTTTCTATGAATGATACTTTTAGCAAATTATCATTATTCTATTGACATTTTGTTTGCCTTACCTTCAACCCTGTAATATCTTATCAATCTCCAGAGTCCTTACCTTTAAGATAAGACGAGCTGTGATGATGACTAATTCTGACCAAGACTAAACAAGGCATAAATTAAGAATTATATTAGGCCTACGCCTATCAGCAGAAATTATTTGCTTTCTCCTGATAATTTTACACATATGAACTTTTGTAATATTTGCATAAGAAACAAAAACTTCAGTGAAATTTCGGTAGTTTAAATCAATTTAAATAAAGATGAAAAGTGCATTCAATTTAGCAGCGGAGTAGATGACAAAATGAATATATTTTATTTTTCAAACACATATTAATGTCTGTACTGGCTTTAGAAGGCATACTAAAAAAATTCAGTTGAAAATGGAGCTTTTGTTGATAATAATAGATAGAATGGGATATATGGAATAGAATATGATGATTATTTATATACATAAGTTGTATTGTGTATGGATAAAAGCGCTTTTGAAGGAGAATGATAGGGAAGGCCGGAAAGGACAAGATTACTGAACATAAGTTATTATTACGGGAGTTAATTGTGTAGCTGGAGCAATTTTAAAGTGCTAAGATGGCAGTGGTTTCTTATAAGCACTGGTTTCACACTGCGGACGGAAAAATACAAAAAAAAATTATAGCTTACGATAAGTTGATAAAGAACAGCTCCTTATTTTAAAAAAACGTTTACATGGATGATGTAGTTTAAACAGGTTGCAGCCAAGAAAGCATAGACATGGAATCTTGTCTTGGAGAGGAAGAAATAAAAATCTCACATTCGCTCATCTTAAAAAATCTTAGGAATCTGGTTGCATTGAGGCAGTTCATGGAATTTTGCTAGCCTGGACTGTCTGCGGTGGAGTAGAAGACTGAGGACCGGTTTTACAATATAGATTTACTTGTGCTTAGCGAATCTTCATTATTCATTTCGACTACTTGTTTCATGCAAGCATTATTTGCAATGTAGTTTTAGAAGATTGAAAGGCTTGTCTGCAGTATTGTATATTCGATTTCCACACTCCATATCGGGTCCTTTTTTAAGAGAATCGGTTTGTGATGGGATAACCAACGTGTTTTTGAAGACTATATTGATGACAGCGTGACATGATTTACGATTAATACCATTATTTAACAATTGGACAGAAATATCAAGGTTCGAACGATTTGCAATGTATTCAAATATAAAACTTTATGAGCACTCTCTTCGTTGTACTGAAGGCTACATTTATAAGTTATGTATTCGATCTTCAAATGACAGAAATATGTTTTGAATGTTTTGATCAATATATACGGTCATCAAAGTGCCTCGTAGCAATGTACATATAATATATGACTCAGTTCCATCTAAGGATTTCGTGAGTCACCCAAGAACTACGTAATCAACGCCATGAAAGTGATCTTTAAGGCATGGTATTAACTAGCAGGTATTAAGATATTAAAAATATTATCAGCAAAAATGAATAGTAAAATTGTGTGCTGGCTGAATGAATTTAAAATGAATATATTATATCATATCATCGATGCAAACCATATAGTACTAAATGTAAGTTTCTTTATATTTATTGCATCAATGATTTCAAAGAGCCGGATTAATCTCAAACGCCTATTATATAGTCTATAAACGATTAAATAATAAACTAAATGGTTGATGGTAGCAATTACGAGAAAGATGAGTACTTTGTATTGTACGACTTACCTCCTATTTAGGGCTCGGGCTCAACGGCTCAAGCGACTGAGCTCACCACCACAAACGAATACGAATGCTCGCAACATTCTTGTATGGTTTATGGAGGGTGTATCAATCTTCCAAGAATACAATTTTACTTACACTCAGCATCTTGTGTGTTCGTTTGTTTTTTCTGTGCCTACCTACCAGTGAGTGAGGTTAAAAACTTGTTACTTCAAAAGCTTAATATACATGCTTAGCTCGAGATTTTCTTCATTGATTACAAATGTACTCTGCAATTCACATCATGTTTCCTCCGGAATACATACATCAAAGCAACATCATAAAGTTCTCAGAGTGACGGCTTCTGGTCATTTTCATTCGTGTCGAAAACAAAGCTAAAACTCATGAAATCATGTTCTCGCGAGAAACATTCATTACATATACGTTCTCCTTTAGATCTTTCATATACTTAGCAACTTGATTTTTCTCTTGGTTTTGTCCACTCCTTTCTTCTGCTCTTCAATAAAAAATTATTTATCATATCACAATTTATGGATGGACACATACGGTGATTCCCCCAATTAGTACACAAGATAGCATAGCAGAAAGCAGAATTATTGCTGTTATTTTTTTTTAGCTGAAAGGAATAGATACATATTAAAATATTCTGTCAATGTGGATAATAATAAGGATGATGAGTTGAACATTAGCCATCAATTCCAATGAGCAAGCTGTACTTACTGATTTGAGCCAGTCTTCACTTCACCCATCATCAACGTACGTATTCCTTTCTTCACTTCAAAAGACAGTCAGAATTGCTCTTGTGTGAGTGTGTAGCTCAGCGGGCAGTAGTAGCAAACGAAAGAAAAAGATAATTTTTTGAGAGGGATGATTTTTCAGAAAAGAAATTCAATACCACACACAGACTAACCCCTATTACATGGGCACATCACACATATTAACAGTAATCCTGTGGTGATTACGATAATCATCGTGATCATCATTATTATAATCCTCACATGTGCACAAGCAGTACGGTCACTATTTAACTTTATATCTCTTATGAAATAAATGTACATCCGTCTGATCCGTCCACTAATTTATTGTATTTGCATGCAGTCAACCAATCCAATGAGAAAAGAGCCCAAGTTCGTGGTTCTTTGGTGATAATAAAGATGCAATCTCATATATTATCTCCATTTTCAGCAGCGAACAAGATGCATCATGTAGTGATGATTATTTTCATTGTGCCAAATGAGCAAACATGCATTTTGACTCAATGGATCTCGTCTTCACAAGATGAAGAATGACAGTAATTTGAATGACTTCTCTCTTACCGTTGTATTGTGTTATACTTATATCCACAAATACATTATTATATTATATGCCCGTTGGAGGAATTCATGAGGTTTCTACACACACGTTTTACAAACTCTGCAAAATGCAGTGCCCAAATGGCTTGAGAGGAAAATGAGCATTTCTCATTCTTGAAAGTAATTTTTTGGTCAAAATATGTTGTCATATTATTATAACTCCTTTGAAAGGCTGAAAGAACAAGTTTGAGTTTGAGTTTTGTGTGCCTAAATTGAACCAAAAAAAACTTGAAATGAAGAAAGTTACACCGTCACGACATTCATCAAGGCAAAAAGTTTTGTTTATTGTGTGGAAAATGGAATGGAGAGACGATTTGATGCTTTCGCAAGTCCTAAAACTTGTAGTCATAAAAAGGTCCATTTGTTGAATAACACTTTTTATACCACGATCTCATCTCATCTCTCACTTTGACTGCCAACCTCTTTTACTTATTGCCTCTTCACTAAATGAGAATAAAAGCTATTCTAATCATTAGCATGTTGATGATGATACTACTCATCATGAATCTTGAATCAAAATGAAGGACAAGCTTAATGATTTTTAAGTAGGTTTGTCTTTACATGAGAGAGATGCTCAAACATTATAATATGCTTGAATGATTGATGTTGTTAATGAGGTTTTATGGGAGAGTGGGAGACCAGTCCAGTCGTTGTCGTTGGTCATATATCATTATGGATGACTATTTTCATTAAGAACTCAAAAAATAACATTAAATTGTTTATTTCCTTCCGATACAAATCCGCTGCTACACAAATTAAAGTATAGCAGGTCCATTGACAAAATTGGTTTATCGTCAATTA